>WURS02059304.1:0-10723 GCA_011762765.2 Rhinocypha anisoptera | reverse complement strand
ATTTTAAAGCTAAATAAAATAAAAGATAAATAAATTTTATAAAAGTATTCTGCAATTAATAAATGTCGCAATTAATCTTTATAGTCAAGGAGGTCTAGATGGGCTATGACCTCGACGATTTTTGCGACATGGCTTTGCTCCAATGTCGAGGAAATAAAGAGAGAGAGAGAAATGAGGCCCGGTGCCAAACCCAACTTTACTCACTTAACATGGATTTCAAACGATTGAGAGTGAAAGAGGAAAAATGGCTGTTGCGGAGAATGGCCCAGGAAATTCGACAAAATTGAACAAAAATCCAATTTGTAGTCACTTTCGACGGACGACGCACGGGCGAAAGGTGTTAGGGGAAAAACAAAAATTTCAATTTTCTGTTGTGTCGGCTGCAAAAAAGTTAAAATTATAGAAAAATAAAAATCTCATCATTAGAACTTTCCTCAAAATTAGGTCCGGATGGGAATTTTTGAAAAAGGAACGAATGCGTCTCTTCGTTTAGGGAACACTGTTTTAAACTAAGAGTCACCTATGGGGATTTCGATAATTTTTAAATTCATATTCATCAGTAATATAAATGAAAAATTAACTCAAGTGAAAATAAAATCTAATTCAAAATTCTACATGGAGTTTTAGCCTTTAGATGTAGGTGTTTGATCTACAGAAGCGAGCACTGTATAGCCCATTACTATTTTGCAATCTCAGTAAAAAGCTGCGAAAACTTTGGAGGTGAAGAGCCCTACTCTAACACCGTTATGACTAAAAATTCTTTGCTGTAATCGTGATGTAAAATCGACTAATTACTGCAAAAAACAAATTTCTAATGGTGGATGACAGATAAAGGTTGGAAGAGAAGGAAATATGGCTCGATCGAATAGGCTTTCCAATCACTAGAGACGAGTTTTTCCAAGGGGAAGTTTAAGTGTTAGGAAAAAGAAACTGGCTATAGAGAGAGAGGAAAAATAAAGCTGATACATTTTCAAGCACAGTAGTTTTCTTTAGTAGTTAATGGACAGAAGCGCGATGCCGAGGATATAGGCGAGGGCCAAGCATGATTTACGACGAAGCAATTGTAACAGACGTGGGGAAATATATAACTCTATCCCTTTATAAAATATATATTAAGAGATTCTTTCGACCAGCAACTTCCCTCTATACTTTCATCCCTATCCTTGTATGCATTTCCTCCCAGTCTGAAGAGCCTGCTGACCAGACTAGAAACAACACTCTGTGGTGCCATATTGACTGAATATCCCCACTACCTTCCATACCCATGCTTGTGTTCCTTTGATCGGTGCTGTTAGGACTTGAAGCAATACCAAATTCGATTGGCACGCAACAGAACTGCTTACAGGAATGCTATAAAAGTCCTCGGACCTATGAGGAAAGTTATGAATCACAAATGAGTTTGTCTCTGTTAGAAAGATTGTTTGTCTCTGAAAGAAAGTTAGTCTCTGTTCTCCAGATTAATTACTATGTCAAGTGCGCATTTCGTTAAAACTTACTGACACCATCTTCCGGAGAGTAAAACGTTCTTTTTCACGGGAGAGTTTCATGCAAAGTGCTAAAGTTGATTTCAATTAATTTTTAAAAATTCTACTCGATCTGCCTGGAACTAATTATTTTATTTTTGGATTCGAGTAATGTGATCTTCGGGAACGTCATGAGTAAATTGCGGATGATGCATTATCCAGAACAACTGCAAGCTTTAAGAAATGTCATTAAAATATTGCTAATAAGATTCATTTAGTGGAGTATCTTTCAGGTTCTAAGGTGTTTTTACAAACGATTATAATACACTAGAGTAACGAAAAGAGTGGATTTCAAAACAAAGACATACTTTCTCTACTCTTATTTTTACTGATGACGGACGACTATAAAAAGTATTAAAGAAAACATAGTATTAAAAATTCCTTTAAATTGTATTAAATACTTCGACGAAAGCTGAACGAGCACGTTTAGGCACCAAAAAAATCTTAAAAGATCTTTTAATTTCACTCTAAGGCAAGTAGGTACCTATATATAAAGAATTATATTTCCAAATAGGTAGGTACTTTTTAATGAATATTTCTGTAATATCTAGAAACTCTGTTCCAGTTAAAAAGGTAGGTCACTACATACCTTTAAGTTCTCCAAATATTCCGTGAAGTTCTCCTCTCTGATTTCTTGTCTTCGCTAGACTGATGGAGTTTATACTGAGCTAATAGTGGGATGGTCAGGATTAATATCTTGAAGTACGGATATACGGTTGGGATGTGGCGTTTCCAGTTCATGAGATAAAACATTAAACCTACGAAAATCCATTGCTACCTCAAGGATCGTGCAATTCTGAACTTAAAGATTGAATGCAGTGGCCGGGTTTTTTTATCTGAAGTCGTATTACAACCATAACCATTAATCACTTGTAGATACCGACGAATTACCGGGTTTGGACCCCTCCCCCAAAGATACTCCCTATTTTTATAGATTTTCTCTGTTCTTGTAAAGCAGGATTACTATGCCAAATTACTTTTAAAGTACTTTCTAATTAGACGCTAACGGAAAACCGCCTTAAACAACTAGTCAACTGCATCGTTGCAACCTCTATTGCACGTAATTGAAATTAAGTTGGACGTAGCTGATAAGTTGAATAAAAAAATGCGTGATGCGCGTGCGGAACCAAATTTAAAATTGTTATATAACATATAATAACGGTGGACACATTACTTTAATAGTTTTCGTTTCGCGTTATCTAATGTCATGAATATTCTGAAGCATTGAAAATCACCATCTTGATTAAATTACTTCAATATCTCTCAACTTTACTTAAAAACGCATGAGCGCTTTAACATGTCATGACTTAAGTTTTGCCATAAATGGGCTAAGCCGTCTAGTCACAAAGAACAAAAAAACAAGCGTCATGAAAATTTAAGGCCTCATCGAGTATCGAACAAAAATATTCAGCTCACATCATTTTTAACGTATGTAATCAAGGTCTTGCAGTCATGGCTACAAGCCAAATCAAATTTTTTCGATTAATGAATTCCTTTAACACGAGAATTTTGATGTTAAGTCCTGATTTCTCAAATTGTGTTGTTTATTCTATTGACAGACTATTGCACATGCTTAATGTCGATTAAAAATTATTATTATTATAAATTACACACCATGTAGGTCTCATTTATGGTCAGCTAATGGACAATGGGTAGTGACAGGGAAAGGAGTAAGACAGGAGCTATCCTTTATCACCCCTGTTTTTTAATGTTTAAACAGAAGAAAATTACAAATGCATAGCAAGGTCTGGTGGAATGAGTGGGCAGCTAATTATTCTGCAAAATTTTTGGTTGACCCAGCTCTGGTTAGTGAGTCAGCCAAACTGTCCTTATTGAATACATTGCAAATCTGTGTGGGACTAATGGAATGAATCACAAGAAACTTAAAAGTGATTCTCCAAAAATAGAGACCAAAGTTAAACATCAAATTAGAAATCTTAATTACAACATGAACATCATGTCAGCTTTTGGGATCCTTTTTAGGTCAAGAAATTAGTAAACATTTTAATATGAAGTTCAGGATCAAGGTATTTTTCTAACGAGGGTGAGTGGAGATTAAATGCCTTTGAGATTGTGTGGAGGATGGATAACCTAAGCAGGAAATGAGGACAAATGAAGAGTTGTTAGAGTAGCTGAGGATGGGGTGTTGTCAGGAGTAATATTTCGGAGACAAAAAATATTTGGGGCAAAGAATTTTGTGATAGAAAATAAATATTTTTTTAGGAGATGGCACAGGAGCAAGAATTACTTCCAACAGTGGAGTTCTACATATTAATTCAAAATAAAGTATTCAGAAGTTAAAGGTAATTGGAAGCCCATAGTAGTGATTAATATCCACCATCAGTAAAATATTCCTTAAAAGCTCCTTAAGCTTTATTCCATAAAATCAAATCATTTTGAATATGGCAGGTGTATGGGATTCAGGTTAAATAAGGAAATCTCATTACTTCAAAAACCAATACCAAATAATTTTTTCCTTCATGAAGCTTAGACCAATACCTTACTTAAATTACTGAAGCAATACCTTTATTTAAATGTGTGTTACTGATTGGTTTTAACCTGTACTTTTTTCAGCCATGGACATCATTTTTAATGATTTATAAAATGTATGATGCCAAAAATTCCCTTCCTTTATGTTAGAGGGTACAGCCCATTACCATCTCACAATTAAAAAGAGATCTTATATTCCAAAGCATTTAATTTAATTTCATGTTGGAAAAAATATTTATATTATGAACAACTAGAAGAAAAAAATAGTAAATTTACCTTTATTTTGTCTAAAAATTATGAAAATATATACTTACCATGAGTATATATAAATTCTATGTATTAATTGCATGACTAAATTACATGAAAATGGTTTATAAATGAGCCTTTTAATAAATAAACCTTTTTGGTTTATAAATTAATTCCTTAAGCAGTGAGTCTGCAATATAACCACTGCAACATCAATGAAAAACACCACATCACTCATTTAACTGGGCAAACCCCTTTTAACTCCTCACTTTTGCTTTCTGAGAGAATATCTACTTCTACAATATAATCACGAAGATAACTTTGTTAAAAATACAATTAACAATAGAAAAATGATTTAGAAAACCAGGTGATTGAGAACAAACCTAACGGCAATGTTTGATAATTATATTTCCTAATAATAGTCAATGCTGAGTGGTGCAGTATTTGTAAAACAGACATCTTTGAAAAGACACCTCAGTAACATTTGAAGTTATGCCACCAATCCATACGAAATAATCCACTATCACATTTCTAATGGCATGTCTCACAATATGCAATTTAGGTCATTTTTATTCATTGCTTTACCAAGTTTTGCCTAAATTGTTTCTATTCTCTCTCAAAAATAGGCAGTTTGAATACATTAAAAAATGGGCCAGCCTTGTGGCTTGCTCTGCAACTATAGAAAGAAGGAGATGTTTATTTATGATTTCAGTCAACTTTTCCCAATGGTAATCACTACATTTTCCCCATTTTACAGTTGTCCTTTCTTTTTCATTTCATCATTTTTACCACTTGTATTTTGGAATGTAGACTTTAAGAAAAATATCAAATAACAGAAATGGGATAAACTGAAAAAAGGAAATTTATAAATGAATACCGTCCCTGTCATAAGTTTAGGAAAATTAAATTAATCATTTTGTTGCAGATAGTTGAGAAATAAATGAGGAAAAAGTTACAAAATAGCATTTCTCTTTATAACTTCTCATGAGATAACAATAATAATGAATTACACCATTAAATACATTTCTTAAGAACTAACAACAAATACCATCACAATGTTTGAAAATTGCCACTTGAATAACAAACATAAAATGATAAAATAAAGTCGTATCCTATATGGAATTGGATGGTAAATACCAAATAACAGAAAAAATGCAAAGCTCAATTCCATTCATCTCTTGATACAGGTAAGTAAGTCTCACACAAGCCAAGCAAACAAGAATGACAAAATTAAACATATCAGGCTATAGAGGCCAAATTATTTACAAGTAACTCTGTGTAGGAAGATATATCAGTACCGAATTGAAAGCTTGAAGATTATACATAGTTGTTATGAATCCATTCTGAAAAATATGATTACACAAAATGATGCAGATAATCACAGTGGTAGCAAAAGGATGGAAATGAGTTTAAAAACCATAATAATGAAGCATCAGTGGCAATAATAAATGAATAAAAGATCATAACCTTATGCCTAAACACAGAAACATAATCAACATTTTGGACACATTTAAGTCTTCTGGTCTACCATTCCTTCTCCAAAAAAATTGTTCCACTTGACATTTCAATGTTTTTTCATCCAATTTTAACACCAAGATACCTGGCAAAGGCTATGTACACCCACCAATGCTTAGAGTATTGTTTCATTAAAATCGAATCATCACCACTGAGAAATATTAGCTCTTGCGTGACAAGTGGTGACCACTTTCATAAATGTCTTGTCTGTTATCTTGCCAAGGCACTCTGAGACTGGCTGGCTCTCTCTAATCTCTCAAAATGCCTCCTGGCATTTTTTATATTGATAAGTGTGGCAGCTGAGGCTGAAAAATAGAATGTCATTTCTCTTATAAAAACAAAACTTAGGGCACAGAAATATATCACCATTAAATAAGTGCCTAGTTTGGAATATGAAATTTCTATAAAAACAGGTACCAAGATACCTTTTAACAAAATAACTGATTCTACTTAAAAACTTATCAGTCTACTTTCATTATGTAATTGGATTTGATGGGATTTACATTACTTGATGGAGTGCATAACCACGTGTACTATGTACTATGAGTGTATGCAACATGAATGTACTATAACCATAAATGCATGCACCATGCATATGCCATGAGTCAACAACGTGATGGTGTACAATGTGCCATCATCATGTATGCACCATGAAAGTACTAAACCATAAATAATAAATGCTCTGCTATTTTGTCTAAATCCAAATGGTGACAAAATGTTCATAATGGCATCACAAAAGTTCTACAATGTAATACATTATTTAAAATGGGAACTCTTGGTAAAATGAAATATATACAGAATTGATAAAACACCAAGAAGTCTGAATTTATCTAAAACCAATGATCCAACAATTAACACCTTACAACCAACTGATTTATGGTGGTTTTTCTTCTCATATATACACCGCTTATTTACCAATCCTGTCACTTTGATGTAGCCCTGCTATGAAACTATGATTGTGTTAAATATTAATTTATGTAGAAACTGCAGAGTTAGTTCATTTACCCCCAGTACGATCTATTGTCATGTGAAAGCAACAGCACAATTGTTACAAACCATTTAACGTCTTTTAACATTACTAAGTCATTAACATTAAGGGGTCATGGAATTAACTGTTTCATTAGGGATCTGTTGAGGATTCTTATAATATAACCTTAAAAAGAGTGAAACATAAATTTTCCAAAACCAAACTTTCATGATCTGAAGTTTAAACATCCTTTAATCCTTGTTCTGACATGTTATTCATTATTTTGGCCATACAGTAACAATGCTAGTGTAAACTTTCTTTTTAACTAATTTATTAAATTTCTTTTGTTGTCAGCTAATTCTTCTACTTGATGACTACCCAGTTCAGGAAATAAACCATGAGTATAGACTAAAACAAGTTTGCTTCTTGAAATATCATGAAATTTCATTTAAAAAAGTACCAAGACTAACGTCTTCCTTTGATCAGATGTGGTGGGAATAATGGAACTCCCAAATTAACATTACACCAAATAGCTCTTAGATAACAGAGCTCAATTTTGATAGAATAAATGTATGGAAATTTAAGAAAAATATTAACTCACGTATTGATGGGTCTGACATAATGACCATCACATAAGTGTTGGATGTGAAAACATCAATAAAGGCTGCAAAATTTGAGTTTCTAACCTCCATGCTTTGGAATTGTGCAGCCAGTTTGCTAGAAAGAAAGATAAGTTCATATACTGGAAACAAGAAGGCATGTAAATATCAAAATTAAGTAAATACCTAAGTACGAGAGAAATTTTAGTCCGTGCCAGTGATTTTATACCTCAATGTTATGTCAAAAACAAATACATAAATACTCGCAGATTTTTTAGAACGAATATTACTTCAAGACCTAGTGCCCCAATAGAGCTACTGGCAACTGAGGTACATGGTAGGCAGTTTCTCAACAATAATAACTGCTTTTAGGTTATGCATGTATTATAAAGTCCAATCACAAAATAAAAGATTTAATTTTTTTGAATGACAGGAATTGATTTTTAATCCTTCTTTTCCCCTCTTTAAGGTAAGCCTAGTCAGACAAATCGTGTTTTTAATTTTATGGACGACCCTACACTCATGCAAATTGTTATGCCATTCAACACTCAAAAGAAATCTTCCATAGTACATCTTTACAGATAGTGGTACATTTTAAAATGTTACCATAATCCCTAAGAAAGTGGTGATACATTTGTAGGATATGAGAAATTGAAAAAAAAGATTTTGATAGGTTATCTAACGCTAAGAAAATTGAGATTCCAACCTTTTACAGTTTGGAACTTTTACTTCTTTAGAACACCCATACACTTAAATATATTGGAGAAACATTATAAGCATAGAGAATATTAATGAAAATACATGGCACTTTTCCACTTGTTAACACGGAGAAATCAGCCTATGGCACACAAGTATTCTTATTTTTATCAATAAGAAAATCTTTAGCATTGCTTATTACTAAAGTATCCTTCACACAGTACAATGTAGAACTGACCAAAAAATTGAAGAAAGTAGATTGAATACAATAATGCATTGCAAGTGGTTAAACTTCCAAGACTTCAATCATAACTTTAGTATCACACTGGTCACAAACATGGGTGACAAATTACAACAAAAATCCTTTCTTGAAAGTTAAGGCAATACAGCATACATAGTTGAAGGCATTTAAACATATGGGAAAGGAAGAGAACCAGCTTTCTACGTAAATACTGCAACTACTTCTGCAATAGTGATGAACAACAGTTTTATGTATGTTGTATATGTACCATACAAATGCTTGCAAGGACTGGTTAATTTCATTCCACGGCATGATAATATAGACTTGGCAAATTAAATACCAATTTCATTATTGTTACTGTGGAGGCCGTCACTTGTGGAAATCCATGATAGAGTGATGGTTTTTTAAAATAACTTTTATATTTCCACAAAATATAAAAAATTACAAAACACGACCGGTTTCGGCGATGATCGCCATCACCAGATGATGGCGATCTTCGCCGAAACCGGTCGTGTTTTGTAATTTTTTATCTTTTGTGGAAATATAAAAGTTATTTATAAAAAACATCACTCTATTAGGATTAGGTGTTACTATGGCCGACGTTATCTATTTTTTGGGAGTTTATATGTAATAGTTTTTTAAAATCCAATCCACAAAAAAATGTTTCACTCCAAATGCTCTTGTTTCTCCCCTATGGAACTTTAGTTTATGCTATATTAACAAGTTTATTAACTATTTCAACTGTACATCTGTAATATGACAAAACCAAGGGGCAAGATTTTACGCGAAATAAAACTGTAAACCGCGATGAAAAACTTTTTTTATCATATTGAACTGATATAATTCCACTGAAACTGCACTTGAAAAAACGCTTCCTTAACGACAACGAATGAGATATACCTATAATTATTGTACGGAGAAATTCAACTTGAAATGAAAGCTGGGTACAAGAGCAGTTGATCCGTAGACTTGGCTGAGATCGTTCAAATGTCCAGATCATTTTTAAAAACTTACATCTGGAACTTCATTACATTTTGTAGAACAAAAACTAAACCTATGATCTCCGAACAGTACAGCGAAGGAATTTCATTATAGGTTACCCATAATAATCATAATTATTCTAAAATGTCAGCCAAACAGGTTGTTCTGAACACAAAGATAACTCAAGATAAAATTGACCATAATTAAATTTGCCGAACAAACAGGCCATAACAAGCCATTACAGTATCATGGAGCCAATTTGAAGCCGGGAGAACTTGGGATACTTTGATTAGGAGGAGAGAAAAAAAGAGTTAAAAGTCATCCGGAAGACAACACCAACTCATCAGTTCTTCTATATCTATATTTGAATGAAACGTTAGATGAAAAATTTTTGGCTGTAAAATCCCAAATAAAGTGACAATTTCCTCATCACCTTCATCCACAGTCTTGATGTAATACGCGAAATCTACTCCATTGATTTCGAAATAATATTTTTGGGTAATATTCTACATATAACACCGAATTTAATTCATTATATGTATATAGGTGTATATATATATATAATGTGATCATAGTTACAGAAGAAGATTTATCATACCATGGAGCGATTTTCCAAAACCTATGCAGTTCAGAAAACTTGGTGCTCTACACATTCTCATTACCTCATAGGTCCGATCTACTTTGCACTGCTTGACAAGACACCACCTGGACACACACCTCACGAGTGATACAATAAATCCTTCGCTACAGTAACAAGACCACCGATTCCCGAGGGCACGTAAAGTCAGTCAGGGTCCTCCACAATCCTGAAATCGATTCATCTCTGGTTCATGTGAAAGACCTGAAGGTTAAGTTGCGACACACTGTCTTGGAACTGCGGATGGAGCAATGGGGGCATTGAGAAACCAATTACGTGTTGTGAAAAGGTTGGTATCAAAAGGGTTGCCCTCTTCCTGCAGGAGAAGTAAGAACAAGTCCTCATCACGCTTTCAAGGTCACGCCCGGGCCTAACCCGTACCTCCTAACGGAAGGGAATACATACACTGCATTTTCACGGGTACGGTGCTCACTGGCCACGGCGAACGGAGTAAAGGCGTGAAGATTGTTGTCACTACTTCACCAATCTCTCTTCCTATGCCGGGTATTCCTTTTTATATTTTCTAAACCGATTTTATTCAATTGAATTTCAAAGTTTCATATAATTTTCCGACATTTCCCTTCCGAGTTAAAGAAATATAAACTCCTATTCATGAAAACACTAGAATGATGACCTAATTTTATCTTTTAGATCATTTATCATAATTTTAACTAAAGTTGGTATGAAGAAAAAGAAATTTTAATTTTAACCGTGTAAATAATTTTAGCCTTTTGTGTGTGTGTGTGTGTGTATATATTTTTAAAATCTTAAATGCACGTTTGTTATATTTAGTTTGACATTGTTTCCGAATGGTGCGAATGGTTTTTC
>WURS02059294.1:0-10723 GCA_011762765.2 Rhinocypha anisoptera | reverse complement strand
GAAGGAAGACCTACCAAGGAGCAAGAGAGCTATCACTAGATAGGAAAGGATGGAGGGCTGCAGTCAACCAATCTTCGGATTGAAGTACTGATGATGAATAGTATATCCACCAAGTAGTGAACAAATTTAGACGCTGTGCCTTCGTTTTTGACCGACGTTAATTCAGCCACAATTCTTGGAAAATGCGAACAGTAAAAGAAGTTGATCTGCTGAAAATAAACATAAGAATAAAAACAGCACTAGTCCACAGAAAAATAAAACTTTATGAAGTTCGTAACTCGAGACTCGTAAAGTATGAATCTCTTCCACCACATCACGCCTGATTCAGTGAAAATTATTAAGAAACATAAGGTTTCAAATCCAAGTTTGTAAGGAATTTCCTCAACAAAAACGTATTGATACATGGTAAGCACCTCCACGTTGAAATAGTATCTCAATTACAAGTAAACATAAAAACGCCGACAATTGAAATTAAATATCAATAATAGTTATAGGCAAACAAATAAAGTAAAAAAACGCAGAAACTAGAAATACAACAGTTATTGAATAATTATTTTTCGAAGTTACGATAGGTTTTCTTTTACTTCCAAAAACAGCATAAACCTTTAAACACAAATACGTCGAAAAATGGCATTAAATGTAAATGATAATATTCAGCATATAAAAATATATGTAAAAAAGAAAACCCAGAACCGATAAATACAACAGTAATTGAATAATTAGTCTCAGAAGTTCAGAAAGGATTTTGTTTACAACTGTGGTCCCGAAGCGAGAATCGCGTCAATGCTGCGCCTCGACGAGTATTTCCCGAAACTTAACAGAAAAGTTCCGGATGTTTCGAGATTAGTGCGTGGTAACCTCGAAATTCGTCGAGTTTGGCCGATTTCGAGAGCATTCTGAATTATCCCAGAAAAAAATTCTGATCCAAGTGTGTCCTTTTATTTGTTCTATGTTTCTCGTGTGCAAGTGTACGTAGTTTATATACATATTTACACTTAATACATATACACACACAAATACCGTATATGTTACTTCTCGACCACAGAGAATAATTGATTTTTTTGTATGTCGAGGGATTTGGCCAATTACAACTCAGATTCATTCCATTGCAGACGTTTCGATTTATTTTTAAATCATCATCGGGGCTATAGAAGGATGGGGACAGAAACATAAAACAAACAAAAATACACGTAAACCGTAAAGAACACCAGTACATGAATAAGCTACCAAAAAATCACATTTTTTTGTTTGTGTGCATATATATGCATTTACTAGACCACGAAGTAACGCTTTAGGCGCTTTCTCTCTCAATCATAGCTTACTAATATCCTTAATGTACTATAGCTAATTAATTACTTATTTACTAGATAAAAATTATATAATGAACGGGTTAAATTGAAAGAAAATAATCCTCTTTTTAAATTCTCCATCTCGCCTTTGTGAACAAAAGACATATCTGTTACATGTTTTATGTTTATACATCTAAGTTCTACTCTATATTCAATTGTTTCTCAATAGCATCACTTTTGTTGCTGTTTCTAGCACGAGTATGCTTTCTATTATTATTAATGTGCTATAGCTTTTTCATATTCTCATTCATTATTAGCGTGAATGCATATAAAACATATATGTACAGACATATATTATTAATATAATAATGACGTGGCTTTTTAAGGCGGAAGAGGAGGACAGAGAACGTCTCAACATCGCCTGCTTAAAGAAAAGACATTTTATTCGTCTATAGCAAAATCTCCCCCAGTTGGCAATATGTCCCTTCAAACTACGCACCTTCATAAGTTGGCAATGTAACCAGCAAAATACACCTGTAAAAGTTAGCCATCCCCATTTATTTAGCCACTATCCGTTAAGTCTTCTACGTACCTCTGGAGTAGGATATGCTGTTACATGTGCCATTAATTATCTCCTCCCGCGTCGTGTTTCTTGGTAAAATAAGCATCAGTTTAAGTAACAAATAAAAGCTAGCCTATAGCGGTAGGTTTTCACATGTATTCCACAGCGATATGTACCACTTTTATCTCCTGCTGTGTGTGGGTTTCTATTCGTCAAAGATAAACAGGCACAAATAAAGAGAATATTCTTAGATTGTCCGTAAAATTTGGTAATATATTATTGCACACGACTGAATCTTCTCATCTTTGTGTGTATTCATACTTGAATACCTCACGGTTTTTGTGAGTAACATACGAATTGTATTTTTTCAATACCATTCATTTTCAAATCTCGACCCCAATATGAAACATTTTATTGTCATTACTATTGCTACCTACCTGTTACAACCCTGAATGGATTGAGGGATTTTAGTGCATTACACATTTTAATTTACATACTTCTCTAAGCATTATTACTTAAATCATTATATTAATCATTTAGGTCTCTTAATCATTTTTATCGATCTTACATATATTAATATACAAGTTATGTAATTAAGAAAGTTAAGTTAACAAATTAAGATCATTAATCAAATATATATTTGTTTGTAATCACGTATATGGCGCTACCTCGTGTATGTTTACTTATATTCATAATGTGATACAATAGGTCATTTATTATATACGTATAAATTATACAGTTCATACACATTCAGGCATACTTGTGCTATGCATATGACTCAACGAGAGATAAAAGGGAAGGGGGAATAAGAGCGTATATATACACACACATTATTTCTAATTTCCTCGTTACTTTTTATACACATTTGTTTGAAAATGGAGTCACACTCGTTTTGACTTTCGCTAAATTTGGCGAAAGGTTCAGGTGAATAGTCTAAAGTCTGAACCTAACCCATCTAGACAAAAGAGGTATTAATCTATTACATATTTTATATATGAGTTGTGTATAAAATATGAAGACGTAATCTATCTACTGTACTCTAAAAGTATTACCATGTGAAAAATATATTTACTGGTTATAAGGCTGAGGATTATCTCTGGGGAATATACATCGTATGAAAAAAACAGAACAACAAACTAGCGGCTTTCTTTTATTTCAAGAACGCTCACAACACCACACCAGTCAAGGTGAGGGTGGTTGGTTAAAATAAAGAGGTTGAACAAGCGATACCGTACCGACTACCACGACCAAACGGAACAAGAGTCCAAAAAATTCAAATTTCAGGGCAGGAACCCCACGCCCATCACCTTCAGAAACCACGCCATCAGCTGGCCGGACGGCTGGGTCTGCGGGCCGGCGTTTATGCGAGCAGCCGACGCGGAGAACAAGCGCCGATATATATATATATATGGGCGACACACCCCCCCGTCCAGCAAATCCCACCCACTGGCATTAGGTCAACACCGGAAGTGGTCTCTGGCATTCGAGTAGCAGCCGATCAATCCTCACCTCTGAAAACGGTGACACAACACCGTCTGATTTTTTTGTATATATGTTTGCGATTTTATCGTAAAAAAACCGTGCTCGGTCAAACTCGGAGATGATTTAGCACTCGATCGGCGAAAGACAAGAAAATAACACAGAAAAATTCTCTCCCGTAAAAGGGTGAAACATCCCTACATCTCTTCTTTTTCACACACACACGCAAAGGATAATTTCTACTGAGAATGTAAATAATGTTTTTTAAACCACAAAGATTGGGGTCCGTTTCTTCGACATGGACGTAGTTGGAGGTATTGGGAGAAGATACACGGACAGGTATTTGTTTAGAAGGCGGTAGTGTGTTGTAAAGAAAGAACTCTTGGGTCCCCTCGCATATATCAGAAAAAAATCTCGCAGGTACAGATTCGCGACAGGTGCGAATGGTTTCCGTCGAAAAGAGGGAGGACATGCGTTACGTCAAAACTCCCCTTTAAACGTCACTTTGTGCAAATCCCTCGGGAGGACTTATAAATTAAAAATTGAGAGATTTACTCACCAAATGAAGCACGGTGTTCACGACTTCGCGGTTCGACACCTGTCCGACTTCTATCAGGCCGATTAGCACAGCAAACTTCAGGTTGTCGTTCATCGCCATCCTTACCACATCTTCGGGTCTTTTAATGTCACTAATTGGGGGGTTGAGTGAATCAGCCATAGTTTATCAGCTTTGGGACACGGTAAGTAACCGGGAATGATGAGTATTTCCACTATGGTTCACCTAAACACTGTTTTCACCAGAATACACGAAAATCACACCCTGGTACGTCTGCCATATTGAAAACTAGAGTGGCTGCTTACTATCAGTCAAAGCAAAGATTGTGTTACTTTAAATAACGATTAGTCTCCGCTTTTATAATCATAAATAATACTCTATTAATAAGTTATTAAATGAATATTGTTAATTTTTGTCATAGAAGTCGAGTTCATGCGTAAGCTTGAGTAAGATGAAGAGCGGTATGCCAAACGTAAAGCAATTGTCAACATTCAAAGATGGCTGCGGTTGAGGCTTGCAAACCACTGGTAAGATATAATCGATTATTTATAGCTAATTTTGTTGTGTACCATGCAATTCTTCGATAACCGTGACTTTAAGAACGCCAAATCTATCAACCATGAATATCCAATGAGTAAAAGTGGCTCTCGCCTTAAAAATTTCCACGTCTAGGGCGTTGTCGCCAGTTATTAAGACATCGTTCGTTAAGTCACCGGTATATGCGTCGTCTCATGCTATGTTGATTCAATTTATGTATTATAGTTCACGACTTTCTCTTTCATATTCGTTTTTCAGGATGCGAATAACATCAGGAACCTCAAACTTTCTGGCCATGTAGGATTTGACAGTTTACCGGATCAACTTGTTAGCAAATCTGTTCAGAATGGCTTTATTTTTAATATTCTTTGCATTGGTAATGGAATCATAATTGCTGTCGTATTTATATCGAAAAAGACTAAAATGACACACTTTGTTGTTTTTACGTAAAGTGTAATATTTTGTTATGTTACGCTCTTTTAGGTGAGACTGGCCTAGGAAAATCCACCCTAATGGACTCCTTGTTTAACACTAGCTTTGAATCAACTCCTGCATCACATACCCTGCCTACGGTGAAATTAAAAGCTCACACTTACGAACTACAGGAGAGTAACGTGAGACTTAAGGTACATATGAATCGAAATGTAAACAAATAATTGCTGAGTTTTTGCGGTTTCTTTTGTGTTGCTCTGCTATTTAGGTTGTTTCCTCTGATGATTTTAAAAATTCTTTCTTAGCTTACGATTGTTGACACCGTTGGTTATGGCGATCAAATCAATAAAGAAGATAGCTTTAAAGCAGTGGTCGATTACATCGATGCCCAGTTTGAAGCATACCTACAAGAAGAGTTGAAGATAAAGCGCTCCCTTCCTACATATCACGACACCAGAACACACGTATGCTTGTATTTCATTTGCCCAACTGGTCATGGGTATGTACGAATTTACTTTTAATTGATTTTTCAAAACATAGTGTTTGTTTGTGTAGTTATCCGCAAATGACTAGTGTTTCCGTGTGTTAAAACCGTATGCCTTTTTAAATTTATGTTGCCATAACTATGATTATAAATTAAATACTAACCCATTCTTAAGATTCTATGAAAGTTTTGAATGGCCCTAAAAGTGATGATTTTCAAGGGAGGAAAAATTCTATAAATGCATCACTAAAAAATAGTGTATTAACATAAATCGTGAACATAAGATTGTACAGTCAGAATGTTCCATGGCTGCATAACCTCACCAAATATGTTGTTGGTTCGTTCTATCAGTCGCACACCTGCTCAGAAAAATAGATGAATGATTGTGTGCTCACGAATGCAAGAATTACATCTAAGTGCTGAACTTGAGCTAATTAAAAATTAATTTTAATTTAGAACGAAGAGAAAAACATTATAAATTAAAGAATTTTGTTTCACGACATTATGTATAGAGCCTTTAATGGAAAGACTCCATTTGAATTGCTTTGAAGAATTTCATTTTGAAAAACGGCAATCACTTTGTAGTCCAAAAATCTGTTATGTTTATAAAACAGGATATGCAATATTTAGGTGTGTAGGTGGTGTATAGTTGCAGAAAACATGGTGGTTAGTGTATCAGAACTGTAATAATAATGTTATTAGTGTCTTGTAACACTTTTCTCCCATTCGAGTCTGGATTAATCATTAAGACACTGGATGTGTTCCATACATTTTAAAGATAGGTTATTAGTAAAATGTCACATGAACTTGATATTTTGTCGTCATTGTCTCTGTAAAGTAACATTTTCTGTCATTCGTACCATTACATCCAGACTTGAATTGATACAATAGTCACACTGTAAATATTAAAAGGATGCATACCGAGGTTACACTGTAACTGTAAGCATATAGTGCAATGGAAAAGTATCATTAGTTTTACAAGTATTCTCTGCTTCTTTTCCTCACCTTCAAGTCATAGTTCAAGTGGATAGATAGGTAAATACTTATTCTGCTTCAGTCATCACCCATAGAGCAATTATGAATATACAATTGTATACAGGAAGGTAATAACTGCAGTTATTGACATTGAGTATTATTGAACACACCATTATAAACACGGAAATAAACTGTATAACCATTTACACCTGCAACAGCAAGAGAGAGCACCTTTGTAAAATTTAAATCTGTTACCCAATTTGGGTTGGTGTTAGAAGCATTCTTTTCCATGGAAGAATATCTTAACTCTCCTGCCATGCACATAGTATTTTGATAATCTGTTTCTATTGTATTATTTTATATTTGACGAGGTCACTTATGATAAACTTAAAAACCAATGAATTATTGTTATAATGATTATACTGAATAGCCTTATAAAGAAGAGGAATGAACATCTAAATAACAAAGAATGAATTTAAAAAAGGAAAACAACTGTGAGAATTGTTGTATTGAAACGGGCTTCAATGTTTAGGGAGGCAACAGAATGTCAAAATTTACGTTAAAAATGGATGAGATGAAAGGGAAATAAAAGATGATGTTCAGGCTTTGGAAAATACTTTAAATCTCGAAGCATTCATACCAGACAACCAAAGCACTGCAATTCCACAGTAGTATTTAGTTTTATTTTGCCACAACCGTGGTTTCTGTCATGCGAAACCAATGGAGCCCTCCAACTATTTTGGCCACCCCCCTGTACGTGCGAGAAACAGCTCAACTTGTATGATTGCAGTGCTTTTGTTCTGTCCCATTCGCTACAAGGAAAGTTATGTCATCAATGGAGAAGGATGTCACTTCAAAATCGCATTTTAAAGTCGTCACGTGCCTCAAAACTTAATTTAAGTATTTTTGTCTCTGCAGTCTCAAATCCATTGATTTGGTGTGCATGAAGAAACTTGACTCGAAGGTCAACATCATCCCTATCATCGCCAAGGCGGACACAATCTCCAAAACTGAGCTGCAGAAGTTCAAGGTATGCAACAGGAGCACTCGTGCCATGTGAAAGACATTCTTGTGCATGCATGTATGTCATCATCAGTACGTCAATCAGTGCATTGTGGTTGACTGCATCCCCCTCCATCCTTCCCTATCTTTAGTGCTAGCTCTCTTACACCCCCCTTGGTAATTCATCCGTCTAACATATCTGATAATTTTCTCTATGATATATTTGTCCCTTAGTCTTCCTCGAGGTGACTTCCCCTCTATTTTTCCTTCCATCATTATATCATTTAGGAACCCATTATGCCTCAGGGTGTGTGCTATATATTTTCTTCGCTTGTTCTCTTCTTCCTTAAAATACTCCACATTGACTTCCTCCACTTTCCTCTATACTTTTTTGTCCTTAACTCTGTCTGTCCACTTGATATCTTCAGCTTCCTCCTCCAGTACCATTTTTTGAAGGGTCTGTTAATTCGATGGACTATGTCTTTCTGATGCATAGAGTGATCCATATGAATATTTTCACATACCGCTTCCATGTTTGGAGTGATATCTCTTCCTTGAGCATATTAGTTGACTCTTCATCATGAATGCCATCTTAACCTGATCTATTCTACTCTTGATATATCCATTAAAACTTCTTCCATCCCATGTGTAATCCTGCTCCTGTGGTGAATGGTGAAGGATTCCACTTGCTCTAATTTCTCCCCCTTGTGTAGCTCGACATCTGCACTCAGCTTCTCTCTTCTGGTTACTAGTATTTTAGTCTTCCTTCTATTTATTCTCATTTCTGCATTGTGACTGTTGTACACTACATTGAGACTAAAATGTAATGTTTCATTTGCATGCAGGCAAAAATTATGTCGGAGTTGAGCAACAATGGGGTGCAGATCTATCAGTTCCCTACGGATGATGACACAGTGTCAGAGATGAACACGACGATGAATGGTCACACTCCATTTGCCGTGGTTGGCAGCACTGACTTTGTGAGGGTCGGCAACAAGATGATGCGCTCCCGACAGTATCCCTGGGGTACCGTGCAAGGTATGTGTACCTGAAACTACTTCCTCTGATGGCAATGACTTCCTTTGACCTCTCTACAAGAGTTCCCCCCTCTCTAAGATTTATGTTATCATCTGTCAATGCACTGAGCATTGAGAAACATCATTCTACAACACTCAACATCGACAATGCAAAAGTTAGCATTCCGCCAACCCCCAGTTACCAAATCTCTTTTTACAGCTGTCGAAAAAAAGAGGTGTTATGTTTACAGTGGTTGGATTTTTATGTAGGTACGTTTGTTCCACTGTAACAACTCAACGACTATGATTTGGATTCACAAACACTCATTTTAATCATTATGCCACTGGAAATGTTGTAGGCTATATATTACTAGAAGTTTACTCCCAGGTTTAGACCGGAAGTCTTACATTTTCATGTTAATTTTACCGCAACGACTGGAAGTCTCCAGGGATTTCGATATTTGACCCTTTGGTGAACTTCATAATGGGATCATGCTTGTCGAACATTATGTGATACTGGATATTTTTACTCCTGATTTAGGCTGTAAGTATTACTTTACACAATAATATTACAGTAAAGACCGAATGTTTCCACAGTTTTTTATATGTGGACCTTCCGTGGACTTCAATAACGTGGTGTACAACTTAATAGAGATGATATACGTCATGAGACATTTATTTTTTCAATTCTCTGATAAAGTTTCTCAGACTTTCTCAAAATAACAATGTTTTTTATTTCCTCATTTCTTCAATCTATATACTATTACCTGTTGATTCCACTAAAAAGAACAAAACAAAAAACTGATTAAAAAATTATAAAACATGACTCAAATGAACTGAAAAAGATAAAAACAAGATTGGTTTTCGTTTCATTTGATAATGCATCCATGAATCCATCCATCCGTATATGTATTAATGACGTTTTATTACAGATAGGCATAGGCTTGATTCGACAGTCTCCATTCTTTTTTATTTTATTTTAGCTTAATTTGAAACACAAATGGCATTTCTTAAAATAATTTTGTTCGAAAAATGTTTTCTGTTATTCTTGTGCACACATCCACGAAAATATTATTTCATTTTGTCTTGCGTCTTTTTGGTGTAAGAAAGAATTACACATGCATGATGTAACTCTCATCCACGGTTGCTTCTCTAATGTATTCTGGCCAATGTCAAAGTCCTAAGCACAGTAACACTTGTAATGCCCCAGGTTGCTAACCAGATATTTGACTCGAGGTGTCTCACTGTGGTCAATAAACCACTAAACTATAGAGTTCATAGTTGTAACAATAATAGTAAAACTCGGTTTGTATTAGTATTAGTGATTTTAATATTTACTTGGAATCTTAATAGTCTCCTGTTCCAAATGAAAAAGCATTAATAAATAGTACAAAATTTACTCTTACTTTAGCTAAGAAGAATGCTGGGGATAAATATTTCTTGTTACACAAGCGGAGGCTAAATAATGCATATGATATTAACCAGAGTGCAAAGTATAACAGCAAAACATTAGTGTGGCTGGCTTGTTCATACAAGGGCCATGCGAGATCTTGGTCAATTTTCACAATAGTATCTTTTTTTATTTGCTCATGCTCAGCTAGTCACGAGGAATTCATTGCCTACTTCATATATGTAGAAATTGAATTATAAATTTCATTTTTAAAACCATGACACAAAAAAAGTTGACCACGAACGCATGCTGTGAGAGGGACTGATGAAGTGACCACAAGAGAGGTCACCAATGACCTTTTACTGGGAAAAGGTGAAGCTCCCCACTGGAAAGGGTCCAAAATGGAACATTATACCTGGGAACTTGTATTTCTCAAACGCTCCTGGAGAGAGGGACGAAAATTCTCTTTGTGCAATCATATGCAGGGACTGCATTTCAGTTTAGGGCACCTGTTTGAAAGGGTTTATTTATTTATTTCACAATTGCCCACACAGATGCAGCACTAAGAGGCCAATTACAATGGACAACATAACATTATCAATAACAATGATGAAACGCACACCTCCAGGTTGGTAAACGAGAACACTATCCTGGTGCCACCGAGGCCGGCTCAGCTTAAACAGAATGTTTCCAGAGAGAAATTGTTTAACCCTTTCTATAGTGCTGATTTCAGGGCCGATCCATCTATCGGTCCTATCCATACATAATCATCATTAGTACTTCAATCCGAAGATTGGTTGACTGCAGCCCTCCATCCTTTCCTATCTGGTGCTAGCTCTCTTACTTCTAATGTCTCTAATAATTTGCCCTATATATTTGTCCCTCAGTCTTCCTCAAGGGGCCCTCCCCTCTGTTTCTCCTTCAATTATATTCTTCATGAACCCATTATGCCTCAGGATGTGTCCTATCCACCTTATTCTTCTTTTTCTTATTGTACCCCA
>WURS02059283.1:0-10725 GCA_011762765.2 Rhinocypha anisoptera | reverse complement strand
GGGACACCGCGGCAAAACTTCTTGTTCTGTTCCCCCTGGAGATCGAGGGGAGTGGGGGGGAGTGGGGGGCAGTGTGCGTGCGTGTCACGTGACCCTTATCGTGGACGGTCCCACTTGTTCTCACCCTACCGACTCCCCCCTCCCCCCCCTCTCCCGGACACGCACACACACATCCCTCCCTAACACACACACATCTCCCACCGCCCGGAACTCCGAGAGCCATTTCGTTCCACCGTTTCCCTCCCGCACAATCAAAGCTAAACAATACCCACTCGGTGTTAAGATTGATCCTCAATCCCACGAAGGACCCAATCCCCGGATCCTGTTAGGCTAACGAAGCCAATATTGTTCAGATAATCGGTCACGGTTAACCCCTCGTGAAGAAGAGTGGGAGGGGAGGGAAGAGCGGGAGGATGATGAAGGAGTCGTTATCACACCGCCCCCCCTCTCGACAAACTGACCAAAAACAGTTTTCTTTCTTGAGTGAAACGCTTCTTTTGACCGCGACTGCCAAATTCCCATTCAACGCCGGGCTCGGAAGACTTACGAAACATGGGGAGTAAAATCGAACAAAAATGAGAACTGGAGTGCAAACATTTGTATGCGCGCGCGCGCGCCACACACGGCGTTGTTGTTGTTTAAGCCGCTTTAGCATGCGAGGAAATCGACCTTCCGTCTTCCTTGAAATCAATTATTATTACTCTACGTTTTAACGATACGAAAAACGTTATTTCTCTCTCGGTAAATCCATTTTAACTTTCACGTCTATTGGTTAAACGCATTGTTGGTACCGGTGGTTTAAACCGTTTAAGCATGCGAGGAAATCCATGTCCTCTAAATCTATTTTCCGTCTTCCTTGTAGTCAATTATTACTGTATATTTTAACGCTTCTAAAAACGTTAGTTCTTTCTCGGTAAATGCATTTTAACTTCTATGTCTATTATCGGCTACATCCAGCGTTTGGCCTCGAGTCTGGTCAGAACTGTCATTCTCTTCAGAGCGGGAGGAGAGGTTTAAAAGGATGATGGGAATGGAAGCAAGGTGGAAGGAAGATTACGTTCGCAAGAACCTCCAAAACTATGTTTCAACTTGTAGTGTAGTTTGTAGTGAAATTTTCACAACATGCTCTCCCTCCCTACCGTACTCCCGCCAGTAGTGGTAACTTAACGCTTTTTTTTGCTAGATTTAACGACTTTTGTTCTTGGATAGTGATATTTGTAACACATACAATCGCGTGCGTCTGTTCATGGTTAGATTATTTATTTTATAATGATTAATCATTGTTATTGTAACAAAAGGACATATTATAAATGTAATTTAATGCATCACATTATACACACATATTGTCAGTATACTCAACGGTACAAAAAAAAATGAGTTACTCACTGGTCTAGCGACATTTATAAAATACATTCACTATGTGTTCCACTTCTTGCGGTCAGTCCCGAGACTGGCAAACTTTTATTTTCTTTCCTTCTTTGCATAGGTTGTCGCTTTACAATCTCCTAGACGGGTTGCCATCTGATACCGTTCAGTTTTCCTCCGAACGCCCCACGAGTTGCGTTGCACACGGCCGTGATCAACCGCCTCATCAACACCACGCATTCCGAAGTGGAGTGTCTTCTGGCTCCGAATTAATCCGCCTCGGTGGCATTGATTGCATTTCACGAACTTGAAAGTGGTTGACACACAGATGAGATTTCCAAAGACGGCGAAACACAACCTGCGACCTCCCCGGCCTTAAGGATGAGGGGGTTGTGGAAAGGAATTTACGAATCGCGAGTCCCGTAAGTCGCGTCGGGAAAACCTGGAGTCATACGTTCTCCGTGAACACACGGTTGTTTTTTCCCGAGAAAGGCTCAATAGAACGCCTTTCTTTCTTCTTGTCGACAGAGATAGAGGGAGGAAGCTTTAGGATTGTCGAATGGAGTGAATTCCAACGCCTACATTAATAAATATTTTGAATAAGGTTGTAAAAATAAAATAAAAAATTAAACTAGTAAATTATTAGGTTTCAGTATATTAAGAAGGTTTCAGCACCATGAATTGGCGAATCTCATCTCAATGATGAAGTGCCCACCAATAAATTAATGCACAAATGTAGGGTAGACGAAAATATTACGAGAAACTATTTTGTCCAAACCAAAACTGGAACTGTACAAAAGATCGTTTGTGTATATGGGGCCAAAAATATTCAATGTTTTACCAAATTGTGTTAAAGAGGTGACTGTCTTTTGTAAATTTTTGTCTTTAGTTAAATTGTGGTTATTGTCCCAGCAGGATTTTGATAGCTTATTTACTACAATTAAATAAAAAAAATGTGTCAAAGCACTGTAATCTAATGAAGGTAGTCTAAAAACAGAAATAACCTTGAAGGTTACCTAAAGCTTTCCAAATTCTTGTATTTTATCAATGAATATGTATTCATTGTCTTATGAAAGCAATAATCTATTAATATTCTTATTAACTCCATTGCCATTAGCTTTCTCCATAAGTTATCAATTTCAATTGTTCACTTATAAAATTCACGTTTTAGTATAAGTTGATACTTAGAATGAATAGTGAAATAGACTTACAGCTTCCTCAGTGAATTATATAAACTCAGAATAAATAATTGTATCGAATAAGTTTCTATATTCTGCAGGAAAATTATTTAAAGCACGAAAAGATTATCACAGGGAACAATATATAATTTTAAGGATACTTAATGAAATTTTACTCTGTACTGTGCACAAAAATGTTAGGATAATGTTAAGTATCCATTTTACTACATGTACCTCCTGAAACCAAGAATTGAAAGCAATAGCCTTGTATAAGCAAAATAAGACATATCAGTTATCAGTGTAATTTAACAGATAGGGGATCGCTTAGTACTTAGTTTATTTCCTTGAACCCCATGCACAGGATTATACAAAAAAATTTCCGAGTACAGTACTAACTGCTACCATCTTGTAAAGATAATTTCACTAAAAAACAGTTAAAAGTTGGTAGTTAATTGAATCCCTAATATTAAAAAGTGATTGTAGATATATTTATTACGGTGAAATTAGAAAAAGATTCTAATACCAAAAAACTGCAAGTTGCATTTTTCACTTATATATATTTTAAAGTTTATTATTAAATAACAAATAATTTTGTATTCATTAAATAAAGTTTTAACTTCAAGACCTTCTCGAGCTAATTTTATAGATTTAGGGCAATACGTTCTGCTTTTAAATACTGCATTCGTATTTTAACGAGGCATCCCATTGGAAGAGTTCTCAAAATGTAAAACGTATAGAAGACATTCCATGTAAGGTTAGTACAAGTAATATTATTATTATTTTAAGTGAAGTTTACGATTAAGATATAAGAAGAGTCATATGTGAACTAAATAGAATTAAACCTCATGTAACATCGAAGATATAATAAAAAAACTTAATGGCAGGTCGTTTGTCCTCGCCATCGCATTTCACTCAAAGATGCAATTATTACATTTTATTTTGCTATTACAAATTTGAGTTAATAAAGATTTAAGAAAAAAGTAAGCAATACTGTCCAAACCAATTTGTTTCTCATTATATTCCTGTCTTGTGTGCAACAATTACCAGTAAGAATCCATATTATGGGACTGCAGGGTGAAGTAAAGACGTATTTATTCAGCACGTATTCAAAATGACATTATATATTTATATAGCATTGAATGTATATCTACATGCATATGCAAGGCCCCTTTTGAACTGCCAATGGCCAGTGAAAGGTTGGAAGGATATGAAGGAAGAAGTGTTTATGTAGAGTCAAGTACAATTTCATAAACGGTATTAAATTTGACTAAGAATCTCAAGAAATTTGAACTATTTACTTCAAGTATTTTTACAATAATGACTGGAAATGCGTCAAAGGCTCTTAGCTAAAATGCCTCAGTAAACTCAAATTTTTCAAAAATGAGAAATTTCATCAAAATTTAGGACTTTCATATTTCTCAGAACTATGTACTTTTCCGGTCATTGAAGTTGCATTAACTAAATACGTACTTACAATTTTCCTAAACATTTTTAACTCAAACTTATATTCCTTTACCCTTAGAAGTAAGTTATCTTTGATGATGAAGCAAAATCAAATCAATTATTTCATTCTAATATATTAAAACGATACTATTTTTATTTGAGTAGCGCGTTTTTAAGAGTAAATTACTCACCGGCTCCATTAATTTGTAACAAAGTCCTTCCAAAGGTCTCACTTCACAATACTTCCAAGAAACTTCCAGAGATTAAATGTAGGATGGACTTGCGTGAATCTCATCACAACTTCTGGTCAAAATGAAGGCCTGAAAGGAAGAAAAATGAATTTGATCCGCTTCCGCTGTTTTTTATAATTGAAGCTGGCTTGGCAAAATAACCTTTTACTTCAACGCTTCCGGCGTTTAATTTTCGCGTCACGTGATTTTTGCACAATTTATTTATTATAATTGATTACCTTGGGGCTTCCCCTGACACAGAAAGAAAGATTTGTTGAAATAATGGAGAAATGGAGAAAATGGAGAAATATTGACTTAACGCTTGTAAAGGAAATAATTTGTTGAGTTTTTATGTTTTTTTAGTCAGCGGAAAGTCATAAATCATGGGTGGCGAATTGAAATTTTCCTCTCGGAATAAAATACCAATTAGATATTACATACTGTAAAAAACATTTTCGGAATACAAGCGTTACCGTCACACTTAAACTGGTGTAAACATTTTTAAAGACATTTGTGTCACTTTTGCAGAATGCTGGCTGAGAAATTCTCTCCAAACATGATTCCTGTGCAACGTCAAATGTTACGACATCTGTTTTCTGTTTTTTCCTACAAATACTCAAACTTTACTTATTCAAAGTAACTAATAATAAGCAATAAATTTTTGGTAATTATTTAACTAATGACATTTTTTGGATGTGTATTTTTATAGCTGATAGAAAGTTCATAGCACAATAAAAATTGAGTTGCCACAACACCTTAATGTATTGAAGACTGTATTATTAATTTCATGCCGCGAGAGCCTTCACACCTTAATGTATTGTGAAATTAACACTTGAAAACGAATAATGGTGAATGACATTTACTAGGAGACTTTAAGTAAGGAATATTTCGAAAATGGACATTCCAATGAAAACAACAATGGTGACTACACTCCAACGTAACTTCAACCTGGACTGCTACGTTATGAAATTAAAATAGTCTGTAGATTAACACCGAGAATGAAAATGGTTCTACATATAGTGCAAATTTCCTCAGGAAAAAACTGACTTTCCAGGTGAAACCAATTTACTAATATTAAGGAGAAAATTAAAATTTCTATTAATGCATTATATTATGTAATATCAAATTGCCATGAGAGCTACAAAAGCATTTAACATTATATATGAGATATTGGTGTTAAAATATGATGTATGTATTTTAAAAATTACTTTTTATATTTTACAAACTTGCCTACAAATAATATAGCATAAAATATAATATAAATAAAAATAATAAAAATGGCTAAAAAATACGCTTTCCAAGTTTGGAATACAAAATGTTTTAATATCCGCGTAACATCTAATGTAATTTCTGAAATACGAACTTCCTACCCTTTTTATTCTTACTATGGACCGGTTTCCTTGTGTACCAACTTCCACCACCCTATCTTACGTTGGTAATTATTAGACCTGGTACCCATACTTCCTGCCTTCTTCCACTTGTTACTTGACTACTAACTAACTACTAACAGTTGTTTATTCCACACTACCATTTTCATCTCACCTACTTCCATTCTCTCTACTATATTTCAACTACTTTTCTTAACACCTGTATCGAAAAGCAATTTCAAATCTTAGGTGCACGCGTCTAACTTCAAACGATCTTTTCCCTGATTACTTATCTCACGTTATCCTTCTCTCCCTCTCTACTCCTGATAATGAATCCATTCGTTAAATGCCAATACTCCTCTAATGATCCCTATTAAATTGTCAGTGATTTCCTTTATAATTTTCAAAAACTAAATAATCTTCATGTCTTCTTCATAAACAATTCTAATGATGGGTATATTTTTCCCTTCTGCTAAATAAATACATAAGTATGTATGTGTCTTTTTGGTACTTTTTGTTTTCACCAAGTAGAAGATTACATAATTTATCGTATACCTATGGCTTAGTCTATTTTATGACGAAGTTTCAAGTACCACTGGATATAATTCAGTACTATTAATACTCTTGCTCCATTAATCGTGGAAGATTGGCTTCGTCAAAGAAACTACATTTTCACAAATTATGCCCATAGATCACACCGGTAAAAGAGCACGGAAATGTCAGTTCAATGAAATTTAAGAAATCGATATGATTAGATGACGTTACTGCAGGAAAATTTTAGTATAGAGTATATTCGTCGAAAAACCTGCCTTTGGAAACTAAAACACCCTTTGATCTACATTGACTAAGAAAAATATTTCATTTCGTGCTTAACACTAATAATTATATATATAATTGGAAATTTTAATTTTCTCTACAATACGAAAAATTTGAATGGAATTCTTTTCAAAGTTTTTTTTTTAACAATTCGAATTAGACATAGTGTCCATGAACATATTTCGTGTATAATTTTTATGCTATAAAGAAATCAAGAATAAGAAGCCTTTCGTCTGATGTTTTCCTATACGAGTGTTTACTGTTTATTTTACCACCTTCTTTAATCTTCATAACATTCTGCGAAAAGAAAAAAGGGCCCGTAGAAAGCTAGAAAAAAGTTTTGCTCCCACCTAAAATCTACTCCCGAAAGGTAAAGCATTGTCTAAACGATTACATTTCTACTCAGGTGGAAATCAAAATTGTCACCCGAATTCAATGTCAAAACAAGATTTATTATGAGAAAAATTACACGTAATATAGCCGAAAATATGTCCAAAACTAGGAATCTATGTTAAACCCCCTTTCATTTCATAAATAGGGCACCTAATTAAATGGAATGAAAATGAATTTCCCTGAATGTTTTGTTTACATTCTCAAATGAATATTAATTTGAATCTTGCTATTTTTTTCCTAATGGAAAGATTTTCCGGAAAAACTAATGGCGTCACTTTGATGCAAAAAGGATGCAATTACTTTTCCGTGTTCCTTTGGGTCATGCCTAGAATTTTAATTAGTAAGGCGAGAGATTCATCTTTGAAGTTATTATTTGGTTTCTCGTTTCCTGTGGAACCGCTCTTCCTCTCTCTCCCTCCCCCCCCTCTCCACCTCTAAACCCTCTTCCCCCTTCGCCCTGGGCCATGGAGCAAAGAGCACACAAGTAGATTCCTTGCAAGCGGCACGTCCCCCTAATTTCCTTCGTCATGCTTTCACACACTTTCCCACCTTCCCTGTTATATTTTTACTTCTTACCTTTCGCTCTGAGCTCTATCGCTTTCCCTCTTTCGGACCCCGAGAAGGAATGTTACGAAAAGTGGTAAACACTGAATCACCGAGGACTCGACAAATTTTCCTTATTAATTTCTAAATGCAGGAGTAAGATTGAATCATTAGTTATTACTTTACTTAGCTAATCTTTATCTTAGTAAGTTTCATCAGTTTAGCATTTTTAATTATGGTATAAATTCTATGACAAGACCTTGTGACTAAAAATTCAATGCTGGTTCCTGGAGCAATATTCATGGTGATCCTGTATTTCCCTTTGTAGTGTTTTCTTCTATTTTCGGAAAATTAGTTGTGCCTGAAGTATCTTCTTAGTACTAACATCTCCTTACATTCCATTCCTTACTATGCTTTATCCAGCATTGATTCGCGCTCTAGATTCAGTAAATAAAAAACAATAGGTAATGAATTACTGGTGAGTATACACTTCAAAATGTTCTGATAGCATTCTCTCTCTCAGCATCCGTTTTGGATCAATATTCACAATGAATAGTAAAAAACCTAAAGTAATCCCGGTAATTCACTATTACAACTAAGGAAAAATCTGGCCTCGGCGTTGGCGGTGGGTAACGTCCTAGCCTAAAGGTCGCTGGTTCGAAACCTGACTAGGTGGTTTTTTAATTATCACCTAGGGCATGGATGGCCGGGTGGTTTAAGTCATTGTTATGAAAAAGTGTTTCACTGTCCACCGTAATTGGCCGCTTATTGCTCTGTAAAAATTTAATAAATAAATAAATTGAGAATATCATACAGAAATTTTTGCAGCAAGTTTTCAAGAATGCTTCTATGGTGAATACTGAAACCTATCAGTGCAAGGCGGGAATAAATATTTGGAAAAATTTAAAAAGGAAGATTAAAAGCTTAAAATATAATTACACTTTAAGGAAAGGCATTATAACGTCCTATCCTTCAAATCATTGGCAAAATAAATGTGAATTTAATTAAAATTATAAACTAATTAATTTATAAAATATCAATTTTCTAAGAAATTCTAACTTTTCTAAGATACTATGGTTAATGGTAGGGTTTCTTTATGTAATTCTTGGGATAACAATTGCATAACGCAAAAGCGTACTTGCATCGTAGGCAGCCACGCATGAATCCTGCGAGCAGAATTGCGGATATATAATTTAGGAGTTAAAATATATAATTATTCAAAGAAAGTGATCTGATTGACTGCAAAGACAAATCATTTTTCCTTATTCATATCAACCAAACAACTAGTAATTTTTTTAAAAATATGATCGTTCGATTTCATGGAAATGAGTACTCTTACGGACAACGTTACTCCGTTTAAAGAAATAATATACAGATGGCTCTCGGATGGGGAGCGTTTTCATGGAATAACTTTATAATAAAATATATATCTATAAAACTTACCACAATAAGAATTCTTGCCGTTTACTAAAAATAAATCGATTATTTTTTAAACTAACGACATATACTACAAATGAGGATAGAAGAGAAATTTTTTAATATTCTGAAACAAACTATGGAAAGTCGTATTGGAATCTTATAAGCTTGATTGTGCCACGCACTTTGTTTCACTATGCATAACAACAAAACGCAAGAGAACCGATAAAGGTGGGTAATTTTATTATCTGAAACACAAAACATCATTACTCCATGTGGATAGAAGATAAGCATTTTGAACAAGTGTTCCCACAGCAGTCCACTAGAGTGTCCGGAATATACGGCCGAATCATTTGAATGAGTCATTAGAAGTCATAAGGGCCTTAATATTAGGAAAAAGCCGTTTGAAATGAAATGGAAAAATAATATAGGAAAATTCGATGTCTTTTCATTCATCCCGTACCAGAGTAAAAGATTTAAATGATTGATTGAAGAGTGTAAGATACTTAATTGAAACACCTAACGAGTTCTTAAAAATACAGTAATAAAAGAGATATTTGTGGCACGGATAACTGCATTACTTATTTCATTGTGTGAATAGGGGAGGGTTTTATTGACACATTACAAAAAAATGAGATACGACGAACATAATAAACACATCCGAAAGTGAATTATTCACTGCCGTAAAGAAAGCAACAATTTTCATTTACAACCACCAACTTAGTATTCGAACAAAATAATGTCTTTGGTCTCTGTGTATTACCATCGTGTTATCTCTGCTTAGAACAAGCTATGCACAAATTATGGATGTTTAACTTGTAAAAGGTATTTTAAACTTTATATTTTTTCCTCTCCTCAAATAATAAGCGTAGCCTCGTATCTAATTAGATTTGTAGCATGCTTACTCTTCCACACATAATTAACTTATTGCGATAATCCGTATAGTCATTAGCTCTAACGCCTTTTTTTATATGATGTTAGTTCAAGTAAAATTTTTTTTACACGATAAATATTCATTGTTCCGCTGCAGCGGATAATACTGACCAGATGCTGCCACATGGCCGCTTTTGGTACATAATAGATGAGAATGTTCATAACTAATTGTGGTCTAAGGAAAATGAGCCAATGACCTCTACGGCTAATCGAAACATCTAGAGTCCCGCCTAAGGCATCATTCGTTCTACAGGGTTTTCCTCCGATTTGAGGAGATTATAAATTACTGTATACATCCATTCCCGTTAGTATATATTAATACGACTCTACTACGAAGCATTACTGTAATAATTACCTCACACAGCTCTTAATGCGAGCATGATTTGCAAACATCATGGCACTATGGCCATTAATGAAAATTGAAGAAAGTAGATTATTTCTTTAGAATTAAATTTTAAAATATCTGCTATCCTATAAACCCTTGTAATTCCTCATACCAAATCCCGAATCGAAGGTGGATGAAATGTATACCGTTGAATGACCTAGTGGAAACCAAAGTGATAATATTTAATTAGTTGTCCTTGTGCATGCCACTTACGCTGCGTTAATTTTGAAATTTTACCTTCCCCATTTTTGCATAAGATTCAACATCCCCCAATACATCCTCATGCGCACATTAATTACTTGAAAATTGGACGGAAACTTGCGGGACAGAATAATTTATATTTTATCTATCCCATTCATTCTTACTAACTCATTTACTCTTCTTTCTTCCTCCCATCACCCTAGATTTATAGAGGCACGCGATTCGGATTTACATACAAGCCATGGACATTTCCCTGAAAAAGACGACCAATTTTTAATCAAGTCTCCAGTCCATCTTTCTCGGACTTAGGGACAAGTTCCAGTATGCGTGTGGACTGAAATGTATTTAAAGACGAAATTTGGCAAAATCCAAGATTTTTGGCCGACCGGGTTAGCCTGGTGGGTAGCGTGCTCGCCGGCTAACCCAAAGGTCGCGGGTTCGAATCCCGCCCAGGG
>WURS02059262.1:0-10726 GCA_011762765.2 Rhinocypha anisoptera | reverse complement strand
ACTCCATGCAGCCGAGTGAGAGTGGCGTTTTTGAATACGAATTTGAGTGAGCAGTGAAACCAGTACTCCTTGGAGTGGCGCTGCCTCTCTTCACTCTAGTGACGTTCTAGAATACGGCCCTAAGAATGGTTTCTCAGAGTCATCCTTCACTTCTTTTTTATTCAAGTTGGTTTTCAGGTACTGATATGGGTAGGTAGACGATGAAAAAGTATGGACTCAATCAGTTTTGTTTCTGTCGGAGACCTTCTGCTTAACCCGGTCATTGGATACGTTTTTTTCGGATTAGATCCACCAGGCTCCCTCGGAGGATTCGACACTTCGAAACTTTTTTGTGCTGGAGCTGAAAGGAAATAAAGGTCATATATTTTTATTGATTTTCATTACATAGTCATTGAGTATATCATTGAATATCTCATTACAGAGCGATGTAAATATAAATAAAAAAGGAATAAAAGGAATAATAAAAACATTTACAGTCCATTAAAGGCAACAAAACAGCCGGACCAAAAAAAATTACCTGCGCCTATTAAACCTAAAAAAAAGCGAGACAATGAGTTTAGAAGAGACTTGGTTTCACTAGGCGAGAGTTGGAGAATCGTTCAGATGGGGAGGGAGTTAAGGGGAGAGGTGCTACTTTAATATTCTTTGATACCTCGCCTGGAATACTCATCCAGTGTTTGAGTCCCAAAATGATTTGGTACGTGGGTTAAACGAAATGAGAAAGAGAAAGTAGATGGGCTCGAGTCGTCTAAAATTGCTATGACTGAACAAAAATCGTCACTAAATAACTGGGTGACCTTCTATTAGTAGCCAAGTTCGAAGTGCTGGGATTTTCAAAGTCGGAAAGGGGTTCAGAGGTCAATGGATTTCCCATAGGACGCGGGTGGAAAAACATCACCTCCGCATTATAAATCAGACCACCGTGGCGCACAGAGGTGTACAATGCCTAAAGTTGGTCATAGTAAATATTCAATCTATTAAAAACTTTCTGCTATATATATGTACGTTTATAAGTTATCGAGTTGACTGAGTGAGAATAAAATGTCAAAACCAATGAAAACAAATATTTTGCAATTTTTTGGCCAATATTTATTATTTTAAAATGTGTACCTGTTTAAATAAATGTAAATTCATGATGAAAATTTTTTTTCAAATTCAAATGGCAAATGCTAACACACGAATTATTTCGAAAAAACTGTAGTAAATTCATTTATATTTTTCAACTATCTGCGAAATAAAAAGGATTTCCATTATGTTTTCTTGCAGACACCGAGGCGTAAATTCACTTCTGCAGAGTGGTATTTCACTCGTGCTTACGCCTACATCCCATAGAACCCCTCATGCTATATCATTTTTTCTTATAATTTACAACCATGATATAATTATAAACATCTTATGATTTGAAAAAATAGTTATGTTCTTATTGTCATTTGGCATATTTGTCGTCTGGTACACCATACACATTATTAAGAATAATTTCTGCTCTTCTCTTAGTCAATAGATTTCAGTTACTCTTTTCAGTGATCCTTTTATGAAGTGATACTTGTTATTGCAGATCCACGTACGCAGTAATAACTATTATTTCATTACTAGATCATGCAACGAGTTGCTGAAACGTATTGACTGAGATGAGAGCTTGCCTACATTATTATGCATAATGTGCATGCTGTCCGAGACCATAAATACAACAAATAAAAAAAATAAATAATATGGCAGATGTGTATGAAAACCGTCCCCTGGGGGTGCAATCCAGTACAACTGAGTGCCGGCCCCAAGCCCAAATGTATGGTGAGGTTTCAACATAAGGAAGGACATCCGGTTGGTAATAAAAGCTGCTACAAACATGATAATGAGTATCGAAAGTATTGATGCCTCGGAAAATGCCAGGACGTCCCATGCAAGAGACGCGCAGGAATTTCGAGGAATGAACATGGGCTACACCGTGTGAGACGGATAAGGCCATAAGTAGCGAGTAGAGAAATTTTAGCTTGGAACAATGAACGTGGGAAGAATGAGTGGTAGGGGGAGAGAGGTGGCTGATTTGATCGAGAGGAGGTGGGTTAGAGTACTATGCATGCAAGACGCAAGATGAAAAGGAATAAAGCAAAGAAAATGCGTAGGAGAGGATGAGCGTGACAGTAACTTAAGGCATGTTTACGGGTACAGGAAAGAAATTTCTTTTTCAGTTTTCCCACCGTCATGTGTGGCTAACCTCCTCCTCCACTTCTCCACGCCGAGTCTTCCCTTAAATACACAGTCCAGCCACCTTTTCTTCCCTCTGCCCCCCACCCCCAGTATTTACTGCCCTTCTTCCTAATTTCTGGCTCACATCTATTGCTAGCCCAAGATGACTCTCCTCCCCGCCAGTATTGTTCTGTGCAGATCTGAGGATCATTGGAACACGCAAGCTCTACCACCAAGTCGAGATCGTAGTCCGTAGGAAAGGTTCAATGGAATATGTTTCTGAAAACTTGCTTAAATGAAGTAAGTTATTATGGAAGGCATTATTCCGCTAATTGTCCCGAGTCGAATACTGACCAAATACTGCTGTTGAACCTCTCTAGGTCTCCAAGAAACAAAACACTTTGTATTCTCACATAAAATGATTAAATGACGAACTATTTTTCGACGCGTAGCGTCATCAACACGACCCGACCCGACGCGTCGAAACCTCGGTCGTTAATTAATCATTTTATGTAAAAATAGAGAGTTTTTTTCATAGGATCACAAAGCAGTTCCACAGGGTAACGCCGGAATCCATTTCCTACCTTTCCAGGTGTATAAAAGACTCGGACTCTACTTTTATAATGCATCTAATCTTTCCCATCGGTAAATTTCTCCAAATCTTCTCTTTCAGTAATCCATGATTAAGAAAACAATTGTAGCATGTAAATGTCAAGCGCGATGTGTAATGAAATCTTAACGGCTTAAGTAATCCATCTGATTATGTTATTTACGATGCCAAACTGCTTCATATATTCGGTTTAAACGTGTATCTCTGATAAATACAGCAAAAAACTGTCGTGTGATAAGTATAAAAGTAAACACCAGCTGTGATAAAATCCGCCATGCCTTTTTTTCGTTTGTATTTTAATAATTCTCTCTCTCTCTCTGTCACAGTCATTCTCATTCTAGCGTTTTGTACTACTCGGAGATTTGAGTCTTGAGTTTTAAGTCCCAATCACCCCCCATTTTGGTGTGCTCTAAAAGGACAATTTGTGAAACCATCTGATTAAGAAATCTTTGACCATATGAAAACGTGAAGTAACTCTGTATTCTAGTTTTGAAAATTTATATCATGTATGCTGTAAATTGTATACACCCACTTTTTGTTATCATATTTTAACAAAATGATAATTCTAAGAAATAAGTCAAACTCTGTCATCACTATGATATAAACAGTAGCTCTCCATTCGACTCTTTTCACTATCCCGGGTTAGTCAATGAAATCAACGCAATAAAGTTCGCGGTCGCAAATCCAATATCGCCGTCGTATTCTCAAATTCCTCCGTATTATTTGGTCCACTGAGATTTCTGCCGACGAAGCAGCTCCGTTTCCCACAATCGCCCTATGGAGAGTTAACCTCGCGGCTATAGAGAGTGACGTCATGGAAGACAGGAGTGGTCACAACAGAGAAGGGGTCTCAGAGGATCATAGGTGGGTGACTTCACGTGAGCGGTCACACGATTAGAGGAGGGTAATCGATGATCTACCGTGAATAGATAGATTTTTCATCTAACAACATTTAAATGCTATTGGCCGCTGAAGTACGGTTGTTAAAAATTGATTTCTCAGGAAATAACAATCGGATCACGCTCTCCAGGACATGGTTGTGCGTTATGTTCAATCCTTCTTCCGTGGGTGGTGAGGGGCGTCTCACCCTCGAACCGCCAAGGTACGTCTACGTAATATCCTGCAAGCCACCGAGGAGGAAACGGTCGTTCCTTTACATCCCTCGAGTGTTCTCTACCGTGCACGCACGCCAATGTAATGCCCTGCAATGCGGCGCAAGGGCGTGTGGCAGGGGGTGTGAGTGAGCCATCACCAGGCATGCATTCGCACATACATACATTAGATATAATATAAATGCATATAAACTACTTACAGGCAAAAATTTCAATGACAAATGAAAATAGATGTCACGCAGGAAAAAATCAATTACCATATAAGATAATGCATGCAAGATAATATGCAAGATAATATACATACCTACACTAGCTACCCTAACTATTATCTCCGAGCTTGTTGTCATAATTATTTGGTCTCTAATTGTGCTTGGAAAAAATGACATTTTATATCTATCTGTTCGGCATCCTAACTCTCTGATTTTATGTACGTGATCTAAACTACCGTAGTATGTCGGTGCCTGTAATATATTTCTGATCTCATCGTTGAAATGATCCTACTCCTTCTTCCTTATTGCCCATGTTTCTGCCGAATAAAGCATTACCTACTTCTACCTACCTACCCTATAGTCTTGTAGACCTTTATTAATGGCTCAGGACCAGCCTCCGTCATCCCCGATTGAGAAATTTCACACTCCTTCTCATAGGGATCTTGCAGGAGTGAGAACTAAGGTTCTTTCATTGACGCATACGACGAGGTGTGCCTATGAAACCAGACTTTTGGTTGCTTGCAGCGCGCGTAAAAAAAATATTTTTAATACTGGTTTTGTTTCTTCTTTTTCTATGTTTCTTCTTTTCGGGACCTTTCCGGGCTCTTTTGGGTCCTTTGTAGCCTAGACGTCTTGTTGGAGACACTGTGCCGTTACGTAAACGCGTGCGATGCTGGAACTTTCAACATCAATTCACCGTACGTTTTTATAACTTCTTGTTCTTGACAATTATTTTGATGACTGTTCTTGACTTGTTAAATATAAGTTCTTGACAATAGTATATACTTATAACATGTCTGAGAAGGACTTGAATAATCAAGCCATAGATAACTGCATTTATAGTGGATCTGTCTCGAAAGATATTGCCTTATAGCCTAGAAAAATAGCATGGCAGTACGCCAAAAAAATAACTGTACTGCCAAGCCCCTCAACAGTAGTAGTAGTAGTATATTCGTGTTTATTATTGCTTTAGTAGTGGTAGTATTTTGTGCTTTGACGGCTATGATCATTTTGCACCTCTTAAAGTCATAGAAAAAACCCATTTGGAAGAACACAACACACATGCCATGCTTGATTTAGCCGGCGAGCAAGCTACCCACCAGGCTAACCTGGTAGACCCCCTCAGCGGTTCCGGATAAAGTTTAGAAATTCATATTGTCAGTTATGACTTAGCTCCACCTGTAGGTCAGACTGTAAAGTTTTAGTTGAAAATCCTGAGAATATTCAGGGAAAACGTCAGGCACAAATGGTCTGAGTCTTGGAAGAAAAGAAACTGAGTGCTTCGTCATGACAACGCGCAATCCTACACCCCGTCGTGGACGCTCGAGTGAATCGGCGATTCTGGTGACCTTCAAACAGACAATATGAGTAGTGCACATTTCAAAATTTCTTAGATATTATGGCGGTCTTAAAACATGTTTACCTCGACAATCCAGGAGAATTTGCTTAAAGCCATCTTTATTTTCTGCAATCGTTTAGTTTTCCTTGTTTCTTCTTTTCTACTTGTCTGCAAATACCTTCATTAAAACGATTAGTGTAACTCAGTATTGCAAATTACTATGCTTTTTCACAGTGTCTCTAAAGAAAGTGATCGCGTCAGTTTCTAAGGAGAGATTTTTACGATATTTAAGGTGAACAATTTTCGGGTGAGAGAAAATTTCTAGGACAAGATAGTATCACGTTTGTAAAGAGTTTCAAATCCACAATAAATACATTTTTTCACTGTTGAGGGTTAACGCTGTTCAACCGATGATCCTGTGTCAGCGCAATCATTCGAAATTTAACTCAGTACGCCAAATCATAATTACAGTCTGCCATTATAAGGACATTTTTTTCATTAAGCAATTCCATTTATCAAAAATATTTTTCCTTTTTGAGGTCGGAAGACCATAATTTCACACCCAGCGAATACCGAGCGTCCGGTTTTACTCAAATAATTAATCAATTCATCTTTTTCACCAAAGCGTGGCAAGTTTATCTGCGATCGTGACGATGGTGCACTGATAATTGCGGATCCAGCAATGTGAAGTATGTCAGAGAGGCCAACGATGGCACTCTAAAAAGCACAAAGAGTATATGTTAGTTGATGATAGGGGGCACAGGTGATTTTGAAAAGGCGGAGTAGTGTGTGTGGCATAAATGGAAGATGGCAATGTTACTTAAAGTAATAGAGCAATAGACCCAGACTTAGGGATAGGGAGCTATTTATGCTCAAGAATTAAAAGTATGACATTTTTTAAGAAAATCGACAACAAAGGCTGCTAGTATCAACTGCCAGAATCTCGACCACTATCTATTCTGCGAAGAGAGAATTAAAAGAGAATAATGGATTTGTAACTAACGTAGAGAAATCTGAGTCACATTTAGCTATGGCTTTGACCTAAACCGAGATTACCCACTCGTATACTGAAATGAGCAAAAATAAAAGGTTATCCGATCCAAGCGAATTATCTTACTGGAATTCAGAAAATTGAAATAATTATCGTACTCCTAGAAGGTCGTGACGCAAAATTGCCAACCCACTCTCTGAAAATGCAAACATCACTGAATCAAGAAGGGAATATCAGAGAATATGAATTCTGCGATCTTGTTTGTTTTTAGCCAGTGATCCTCCCCTATTCACCTAATTGACAAGTAGACGGCACTAAGGTTACTGAGTCTATAGAGTCTGGCAATTTTGACGATAAAGAAAAAGATGTGTAGATTTTATTGTTCAATTGTAAAAAATAATAAATATTACGGAGCTAGATTATTATTATATTTTGACGGAGCATTATATAACTCGTCCTACCGATTTTCCCACGAGGTGCGTTGAGTGCAGTAACAAATAAAGAGATCGGTCCAAGGACTTGCGGAATGGAATACGATATCGCCCCTAGAACTTTGGTACACTACTTGGCAGCGATGATAGGGAATCGGAACTTTGGGACGTGACTTCGCGCCAACTCCGTATGGGCACGCGAGTATATATCACTTAAATCTATTCGAGTATTATTGCACCTGTGACGAATATTTTGGCAACTCGAATTCTTGACAAATAAAGAGAGAGGATGGGAGGTACGGTACGTGTATATATGTATGGCAACATTTCGCCCACGAGTATTCAAACCACGAGGCGGTCATCCGGTTACCGACTTCTCTTTTGGAATTCACCACTATCACCCTCCCGCTTAAAATTTCACTCGGAACCAGACCCTTTTAGTTGTGGCCGCGATGCACCACGCCCGTCACCGCAGGACACCCGCGGCCGCGAACCTCGCACTTCCCCGGGGGAGGAGGTAGCGGTGAACCGTGGAGCACGGGATACCGCTGTTTTTCCCATTTGATAGCTTCGCGACACCGATTCGAGTACCTCGGGGGAGAGAGAGGGCGGCGAGGAAGGCGACATCCGCCCCCTTCTACAACACCTCGTCCCCCAACCGACGAAAACTCTTGAGCTATGATCGCGGATTGGCATACTTCCTACGTCTCCGCTAGGGACCCGTCACATACGATATTCAATAAATTAACAGTAGAGGGGACAGAGCTACCCAATCAGTGAAAAAGAACCAATAGGGGATACGGAAGAGCGACATGAATGCAACTTCATCCGAAACATGATGACCCAACGACTCCCGCAGATACTAAGTCAAGTTAAAAAAAAACATACCGACTGTGGTATTCTTCTTTCAAATTCTATGTAATAATTAATGAGCGAACAACAATTTCAGACCAAATCAGGAAAATCAGAAGAATCGGGCGCGAGCAAACTCACATACCAGGGTCGAGTTTTCCTTTTCCTGTGGCACCTGGAGATTTTCCTGGAAGAGCTAATGCCCAGGAAATCTTTCAGCTTATATACAAGTTAAAAAGATTTCCGAAATGTTACTTGAGTCCGGTTCGACCGTTCATTATCCAAAAGCACAACCCACTGGGCTACCACGCTCCCCAGGCAGGTATGAAAACGAGAATGAAATGAAGGTAGCCCGCATCAAACTGATGCGTTCAAGGAATTTTTCGAATAATTTACGAAAAAAATGTTATACGACAATGTCTCAGGAAAATATTTGTAGAAGTTCTTCATACTAGGAGTGGATGAACTAAATATGCAGTTTCCACGTCTATTTTGATTGAACAATACCATGATTTTGTAGCAGGGTTACATCATCTGGTCCTGATTATGTAGCCTTGCTATGAAATCATAGTCGTGTTCAATAAAAATAGATGTGGAGTCTTCATAGTTAGACCATTAACTCAATTAACGCAATACTAAGCAAAAATATAATTTATTCATGCTCTTTACTTACAGACATCTACAGAAACACCTTAGCTGGTATTCTGACACTGGCTGCCATACAATATTGCAGCGGATCGCGGAGTTGCCGAATAGATGGCCACGCTTGCTCGTTCGAATTAGGATACCTGTGAGACTCCTTTGTCTGACTTTGTCGATGGGAAGTTCATCTTTAATTCATCTGTAAAGAAAATGAAAATTTTCAGTGATCATTCCTGAGCCTTCTACCATTTAAAATATATTCACGCAATAGGATACCTTGATGAGAAACTAATATATGTGTATGCTGATTATTTTATACTTACTTCTACGGTAGCATTATTAAAAACAGTTGGCTGGATGGTTGGTGGACATACATTTAGGGATTATAAGTAGCAAAAATAAAATCGCGGAAAAATTAAAGTAAAATAGTTGAATACAAAAGATAATAATATCCAAATGCAACATCAGTCCCTTGGGAATCAAAAGTCTGAGTTTAATGAAACATCGTGAGGTTGTTGAAACCCGCCGGGTCCAAAATTAGGTCATCTCACACTAGCAAGCATATTCATGGATTAAGTAACATAAATTGTAAAGATGTTACATAAATTTCTGCTGGCATAAGAAACTAGTAGAAATTTATTTCAAGGTGAACGCGCAAGTCCATTCACTCGCTGACGTATATTTACATTAATGTGACCAGCACCACATTTACACATGATCAATACCACCTTTATCCTTAAAGCTTCACTCGCTACATTTAAAGATTTATAACATTTTTAATACATAATACATGTGGTGCACACAAATGATTTAAATATTATGAAAAATAAAAATGACGGTGTTAAGCGAAATGTAGTGGAAGACAGGCATGTTTAACACACAAAGATGCAGTACTGTTCCACAAAATAAAACTTTAATAAAACAACGCGTTTCGGCTGTTAGGCCATCATCAGGTACATTACCTTGAAGTTACAGAATCATCATATATATACCCTCCACCGAGTGGAGGAGGGGAGGAGAGGGGGAAGGGAATGCGTGAGGGACTCATCTTGGGGGTACATCTGGAAAGTCAATGGCTAGGAGTGGAGAGTGGTTATGAAAAGTTAGTTCATTCTTTAGATTGGACTCCTGTTGTACAATTTACAATTGTTCCAAGATATCCAGTCAAAAACCCTTCTTCTCCACGTGGAGGATCTCTGGGTCGAATGTGCACCGGTGGGACTCTTCGAGTAGGTGTTTGGCCACCCGTGAGGATGAGTCAATGCCATTGTTTCGTCGATCGGGGCAGGGGCCTTTTCAACGAGAAAGAGAAATACCACCTGACCAAAATGAATTCATTACATCCTAGACTCTTTGGACTTCTGAAAGTCCACTAAGGAGAAACCCCCGTTAGACCCGTAGTGTCTTGTATTGGTGCCCCGACCCATAAAGTGGCAGCGAAGTTAAACCAGATTGTGAAAAACATCACCTCGTTCTCTTCGAACAATGGCATTGACTAGACGCGTACTCCAAGATGCCCGTATTAACGAAGTCCTAATAGAGGAAATACAATCTCTTTTACAAACCTGCACCAATAAAAATTATTTTATTTTTAATGGCAGCGTTTATCACCAAACGGAAGGCCTGGCTCTCCCCATTGTTGGCGGAAATTTTTATGTCAAATTTTGAATCCGAGTTATTTGATTCCGGATATCACCTTTTAAATTACGTAACATATTAGTACAGGTACGTAGATGACGTGATCTGCCACTGGTCCGGTAGTGATCGACAATTAGACTTTTTTAAATCTCCTTAACAAACAGCATCGGCGCATAAAATTTAAAGTAAAAAGAAACACGGACGGACACCTGAATTTTTTGGACCTACATATCTCCATAATCAAGGGTAAACACAACTTTGGGATTTTTCGCAAAAAATGTTACAATGACGCGGTCATCCCCATAGGCTCGGCTCATCCTAGGTCCCAGAAACTGGCAGGCTTTCATACACTAATCCACAGATTGGTGTCCCTACCACTTAAACCACCTGAGTTCAACAAGGAACTTAAAATCATAAAATACATCACCGCAGTGGATATAAAGAAGACATGATTGATAATATACTATATAACAAACGCAGGAAACTAGAAATCAGGAACATGTGTTTCCTCCCGGTGTCCCCCCCTGAACCCAGGAAGTGGCAGAAACTCCAGTTCGTGGGTAACCTGTCCCACAAATTGGAAAAAATTCTCCCTAAGGACAAATACAATACATTTTACAATCATATGACGTAGGCAACGCTACAAAAGACAAGCTGCATCCCACCCTCCAGTCAGGGGTGTATAGACTGAAGTGCAGTGATTGTGATTCGTGCTACA
>WURS02059251.1:0-10726 GCA_011762765.2 Rhinocypha anisoptera | reverse complement strand
CCCCCCTCCACCCCCCTCCATCCCCCCGCTTCCGCCCCCACCCCTCCCTCCCCCTCCCACCCACCCCTCCGCCATTATTTCACCCACCCCCGTCCACGGTCTCTCATCAGAGCGGTGCTCTTCTGCGTTCACCGTCTGCGTCGGGGACTTCTGCCGCATCGCGTCTGCCGACGGTCAATTTCGTCGTTAGCTCCCCTCGATGCAGACTCCATGGTTCCTCCGCACGTCAAATAGTCCGGCTTTTCCGTGAACTCATTGATTTGAGTAGCTACTGCCTTCTGGCCACTGAATTAATGATCTATATCTGTTGTATCACGAGCAGAAAAGTCTTTTTTTGAGTGTCGTGGACATGTATCCCGTATTTCGTATCGTACATCGATAGGAAGGATTGGTTAAAGGCTTCCGAAATTATTTGAATGTTTTTAGTGTAATAACTTAATCGCAAATCAGATCCCTCCCAAAGGAGTTGGGTAACATGCAGCTGACTCGCTGATGCATTTCCATCCATTTATGGCTTAAGGGAGATATCCTGTTTAGGATTGAGTGATATGCTCATTGTACGGAGGAAGTTATTTTGAACTGGTTTTATAGGTAATAACAGGAGCGGGAAGAATTTCAGGCGTTAACTTCCGTAGTTGTTAATTTTGATGAAGTACGTATCTACGGTGCAAGTTTCACATAAAATTTAATTTCGGCACGAACATGATTTCATTTTAATGAAATATCGACAGATCTATGCGGTAATTGCAGTGTTGATAATACACTATTAAGTAGTAAAGTTAAATGTAAATTTTGGACTCAGTAAGGACCAGCTGTCTACTATATCTATTGGTTTAGGTGGTCTACTTATTTTTTCCGCTGCCTGTCCCGATGGATGGAGGTCCGAATCCCATTCTGGGAATGTGTTGTGTAAACCTGATGTGGATTAATGCGAGCCAAAGATGAATTACTGGAATCCAAGTGGCACGAGGAATTTCAAGGATATCTCTCCAAGTGGCACGAGGAATGTCAAGAATATCTAGGAGTGTGTGTGTATTTCAATTTAAATTTTCATTTCCCACTTCGGGTTTTCTCTGGGAGACAGACTGCAGCAAATAAATGACTGCAAACGGTTCATTAAGTGGTCATAAATTCGTATGGGCACGGAATATAAAGGGAGAAGTCGATATAAGTCTCTCGTGGAAGGGAATGAGAAATCGCAAATTCAAAATAAACAGGTTGTGTAGCTAAGTTCATCCACTGGAATTAGATTGAGAAAGATAATTTTATGGTAAAATTAGAGTATGGCTAAGATAACTGGAAGAGTTATGTCTTTTGGAGAGGAAGAACATGAACAGTGGAATAGGGAGAAAACGATAATGATCAGAATATTCGAAGTGATCGAAAAGTTATATTTTGACTATTTGTATTTAATGTCTATAGCTCTATCTTATAAGTATACATATATTAATAAATATAAAAACACAGATATATATAAGATTCTCCATGAAAAGACGTTATAATGATAATAGACCACACTTGAGAAAACCGTTCATAAAAGCTTTCATATATTCGTGGTTAATTTAAAACTATGGAGACTACTCAGTAAGATTAGAGGGGCATTTGGGAAATAAGAGTGTAACCCAAAAAAAAACTGAGGATATAGTTCATAGGCCGAGAGACGATCGGAGAAAATCCGGGAGTAGGTGAAATAAAGGACGAAAAAATTAAAATAATTGGACACTTTTTTGGGATTGCTATTTTGGCGAAAACTATGATTTTAAATGAAAGCTGTAAGAGAATGAAGGCTGTAAGGGAAGACTGAGAAGGAATTAATGAAAGCAGCAGGTATTCAATTATATTAGAATGACGAACTGTGAATAAATCAATGGATCAAATCATCTTGAAGAGCCGGTAATCGGGTTGATGCACTATGGTAAGGACGAGGATATTTATAAATTCCTCTCGGGTCTACCACCGGGCGAGAGTCTCCGTTAGAGCCGACGTTTTGACCTTCTACTCGGATACCATTCAGGTCGATTGGTGAAGATAATAATAAAATGGATGAGAAAAGAAAAAACGTAATCCGTATTTTTCCACTTGATTTTTAATCTGGTACAACTAGTTTCAATGATACGGCGTCATCATCAGGTATCAAGTGGAAAAATACGGAGTACGTTATTCCTTTTCTCAGAAATGGATTTCCACATAGTTATGCCTGATAATATAGAATAAATAAAAAGGATGCCTGATCAGAGCATCGAAACTTCCGTCCTAATTGTGACTCTCACCCGTTGGAGGACCAGTGAGGAATTTATGAATGCGAATGCCGAGAAAGCACCAGGTTATATTTCAGGACGAGAATAAGTGAACAAAACTTTCGGTCATTATATTAATAAGTAGATAATAGCTATTCATCGATGTAGTTTACTCCCCTTTTAAAAAACCGAAGGTATTTAAAAAATGGACAAGAATGACAGAAATGACGTCAGTTAAACGATATTTCATAGCATAACTCTCAGGAAAACTTTCAATTAAATCTCAATAAATCATCCATGTAGTTTTTTTTACTATTTCCAGTAATAAAGGTATGGTACACATTGAATTCACTTAGGTTAGATGGTCTGCGAATCTCAATTCGAACGACGGTTGTAATTCCAACGAACAGTGGGGTAAAGTTTGTTGAGAACCCATTTATCTGATGTCAAGCCTCGACAACTCTCATTTAAGATCGGGAAGGATCGGATTAGACTGAGAGAAATTTGACGGACAGTTGTGTCGGGTGTGATTTGAGCTTCACAGATAGGAAAGGACAACAAGCAGAGGGATTACGATGATGCATTGATCTTGTACCCGTTGGGGCTACGTGCTCCTTGCTTCCGCGATATATTCTCTTTGACTAAAGGGAAAAAAAATGGTCACTCCCTGTTCAGCGCCTAACGACTAAGGTTTTGCAATGGGAGAGACTACTGTTTTGAAACCGGCGGAAATAAATCTCCTTCCTTCAATTTCTATTGAATTGTGTACTTGACGTCATAGATAAATAGTAACCATTTATCTAGAATGTCGATTCCACAGTTGGGCTGGTGGGTTGAACCGACACCACCTAGAGTAAAAGGCCTGAGTGCATCACTGTGACGTCATCACCCGAAGGCCGATTTTCGATGTAGGGAAAATAGGAAATATGCGCTTCAAAATTACTTGCAGCAGTTTCTACTTCGGGTCTCACTTACTTTCAAACTGAGTATTGGAATTGTAGTGTCAGCTATTACAAAGGAAATAAAATCAAAATACAGCACATTTTGGTGAATTATGCCTATTAATCAAGGAAATCTTAGTGAAATGTTCTAATGATAATCTTTACATCGTTTTTTATTTTCTTGATAACTGATTTAATATCCACTTAAATAAATATTCATGTGAATTTGACGCAGTAAGGTGGGGCTATTGAAATTAACTGTCGAGATACGTACATGTACGAGATGCGTAACAGATACGTGACAGATGTACGAGATACATGTACGAGAAACGTACGATATACGCACATGAGTCCATTAAAATCAGCAATCCTCATCGTCACAATTATTTTAAGAAATAAACTGAAAGATAAAAAGGTCCGATTTTCATTCTTCAAATATCAATTATTTTTTACTAGAAACGCAAAACATTACGAATAAAAATAGTAGTACATACTTAACTTCTGCCTCATCGACAAAGGAAAAAAAATGCAAAGTCGTGTTTTAAAAGCTTTTAATAAGTCAATCTTTTAAGAATTTCAATACTTTTCTGGTACCACTGGAGTTACTACATTCATAAATTTTTCTTTTACAATAGTTTTTTTAGAAAAATGTTGCAAGAAACATATAAAATTTTTTTAATGCCATTAGCAAGCGGATGCTCACTGTAACACATATCATCACTGAACATGTCACTCAAAATCAAACTATTTACACACATACTAAATAAAACTTTTCTTTGATTAACTTCTTTCAAAAATGTTTCTTCCAAAGAACTACAAATGATTTTATTAATTACAATGTAGGAATATACTTCTGCATTCACAGCCACTTCTTGAGAAAACAACAGCCCCCTCGGCTTAAGAACCTAATGAAGTTATCATTTCCATTGACTTCCAGCATACAATCTTTAACAAATAACTCCTTACAAGAGGAGCAGTTATTATTTTTTAGGTAAGCCCTAACACAATAGCCAGCCATATATGTTAACACTGGTAAGATACTTTTGGTGTTCTCGATATCTTCAGGTTCCACGAAAATATTATAATGAAAAAGTGAGTCTTGCAAATGCTCTACATCCATAACCTCATCATCCACCGTATCTACAAAAATATCGATGTAAGTCCTAGACTTAAATTTTAATGGCAAACATATTTGGAGCCTCAATTTTGTCTCATAAATCTGGCGGTTGAATATATGATAATTTGAGCCTCACAATTATATTGACCAAATCGACCTTCCAAGACATATGTCTGAACTTTACCGGGTAACATATAATCCATTCCTAGTTCTACTTCACAATACGACATCTCAGTGAGAGCATGTGTTGTGGGCATTAGAGCAGTTCTTGTTGCCTGTGACAGATTCCCACTACTGTATCCCCCCCCCTCCTATCAAGCCAATCAAACACTTTCCAGATATTTGAAACCATCACATTCCAATGTCAAAGGGTTTTGCAGGGGATTTTTGAGCCTTATACCCTTTAATGGTGTTTTGACATTTACTACCTTCCACCAATTAGCAATAATTCTGATGAATTCTTCAGAAATTCATTTCTTCAGAAAACTTCAACTTCTTACTTTTCCCAAGAGTGCTAAGGGCATTTGCAACATTATCATTAAACACTTGTAGAGCCAATTTAACATTTTGCCTCTCCATATTTGAAGGGTATAGGGTTTTAAGAGTCAATGTATGACCATATCTTAAAAGTTCACCACTCAAGAAAATACAATTCCCTAATGGTGTCAAAAGATGGTGGAACTTGTCTTGCTTGGCTTATCCACATCAGGGAATATAAATTGATGATCACTGCTTTGACTAAGCCAATTATTTCTTATGCATTTAAGAATATGAACAGAATCAAATAAAAAGAATAATGGCCGCGATCTATCAAATGGGTTGGGATATACAATGCTCAATCTGTTTGGGGATAGAAAATTTTGATACTGCTTTTATATTAATAGCATTGTTATCAGACACTAAGCTTGCAATTCTAAATCCATTATGTTCCAAGGTAACAATAACCTTTTTTATTACTTCAAACTAATCATCTGCAGAGAACTTATTTATTGGAATTATGTACACAACTTCTTTGAAAGCTGACATTAAACTGGAAACCATGAAAACATGCATTTTGGCAACAAAGGTTAAATTTTGACTAAAGCCTACTATGGTACCTCCTTTGTAGTCTAAATATGGCTGTGTCCTGTGTCAACTCCAATGGAGAATGGTTTGAGAGTTTGGCAACTTCAAGGAAAACCAGTGGCAGTGCCTTATCAGGAGTTAATTGGTTCATTGTTGTATTTAAGCTATAATACAAGGCCTGATATTTCTTTTGCAGTGAGTTTATTTAGTCAGTATAACACTATGTATCATGATGTTCACTGGACTTTGGCTAAAAGGGTACTTAAATACTTAAAGGGAACTATTAACCTTGGGCTTTTGTTTGAAAAATCTACAGATGTAAATATTAAAGGCTATGTAGATGCAGGGTTTGTGTTTAATGACACAGATGGATTGTCTTATTGGGACAGGCATTCATGCTGGGTGAATGTTTAATTTCTTGGGAGAGCAGAAAATTGAGGGAATGTGCCCTTAGCTCAACTGAGGCTGAATACCTGTCATTATCTGAGTCGTGCACTGAGCTTAAAAGGTTTGTTTGAATCTTTGACATGTGTGAAAAGTGGTATTGTGAACTTGTATAATGACAATCAGAGTGCATTAAAGTTGTGTAAAAATCCAGTTTTTCATGCTCGTACAAAGCATATATCGGCAAAAGGTCATTTTGTCCGGCAGTGCTATAAAAAGGGTGAGGTGAATGTGAACTAACCTCAGAGATGCCAGCAGACATCCTCACAAAGGCATTACATAGGGTTAAACATGTAAACTGTTTAAAGGGGTTATGCATGGCATCAGCTTATGGGGAGATGTTGTGATTTTAAACTGCCTCCATGGTATGTTTTAGTTAGTGTTCTGTTATCTTTGTATGACGACTCCTAGTAAATACCCGGTCTACATCATGGTCGTATGTGATCTAAATAAAACGTGCTTGCGCACATGACTACTCTGTATCTCTTGTATAATGCACCATCCGTCCTAGATAAGTTAAATAACCCAACAGAGATCTTTAAGGTTATTAAATCTCTTAAAAACTCCAGTGGTAAAGATATTTATGGCCTCTCAAATAACCTTCTTAAAAGCATAAATTGATCTATAATAGAGCCTATTAGTATTTTATTCAATACTTGCCTTCAATCAGGCATTTTTCCACAACACCTAAAATATTCTAGGGTGACTCCAGTATGTAAGAAAGGGCCCAAAGATGACTCCAACTCTTATCACCCTATTTCAGTCATACCAATCATTGGTAAGATCTTTGAGATAGTTATTAAATCACAGTTATACAGCTATATGGAGAATGACTGGTTTTTCAGTTCATCTCAATATGGTTACTGTAAAAGTAAAACTACCATACAAGTTCTTCAAAATATCATCAATGTCATCCACAACTCCTATGAAGACCAATTATCTGTTGTTTTAACCCTTTGTGATCTAACCAAGCCTTTTGATTGTGTTTCTCAATATATATTAATGGAAAAATTGAAATACTATGGCATTTCAGGAGTGGAGATTTCTCTTTTCAGTCATATCTTTCTCAGCGTTTTCAATGTGTTGAAATGGAAGGAGTGCAGTCCTCTTCCCTCCCTACGGTGTTCCCCAGGGATCTGTCCTGGGACCCATTCTATTTTTAATGATCAATGATCTTCCATACAACATTCCCACAAATTCTATTCTCTCTGCCGATGACACAACCTTCATTGATACTTGTAAAAATACCACCACTGCTGATGGAAGTGGAAGATAATCATCTAGTATTTACTAATCATTGGTTTAGTGTAAATGGTTTCGTACTTAACAGGGAAAAAACTCAAAAGTTAATTTGTTCCCTGAAATCTACCCCAGGTAATATGAAAGCAACAAAACTACTAGGGTTTTACCTCGATTCCAAGCTAAGCTGGAATGCTCATATTACTGAGGTAAATAAAAAGCTCTCTTTATTTTAAGAAAGCTTAGCTGTTGGTCCCCTCCAATTTCATGAGATGTATATATTTTGCTCTTTTTAATAGCCACTTGGACTATGGCTTGGAACTATGAGGGAATGCCCCTGACATTAACTGTGTATTTCTGCTGCAAAAAAGGCTATTAGAATACTTACTAAATCCCCATCTCATGAACACTGTCGTCCACTGTTTATAAAATTGAAAATTTTAACTGTTTACAGCATGTATGTGTACAAAGTTTTGATGCATGTGAATGAAAACTTTGATCTCTTTCCTACAAGATGCAACTCACAACTACAGTACAAGACATAATAACCTCCTCCCCCTATATCAGTGCAGATTAACTAAAATAACATTCTATGCCCAACTTTGGTATCAAATTCTTCAACCATGTACCGATCTCAGCTGGAAATACTAGCATGGTTAAATTTAAGAATGTTATGTACTCCTGGTTTACTGTACATCCATTGTATTCTGCTGAAGTTCTTCACTCATACCACTTGCAATATTGTATTTTGTCTGATAAATTGTAGGTAAACTCTGTGCTTTTTTTTGCACACTCAGGTGTGCTTGAACATTTGATGAGATCTATGTATTTTCTAAATACTTTGGATCAATAAAAACATCTAATCTAATTAATCAAGGCATTCCCCAGGGTTCAATTATTGGCCCAGTACTTTTCCTTATTCTATCAATGATCTTCCTATTAATTTAAAAATGTTCCTGGCAGTCATCCCATCCTATAAGCTGATGACAATTGTTATTTCATCAGCTTTTTCTCAGGACCTTCTAACACTAATATTCTTAATATGAGGTAATTCATTCCTGGGCCCTAAATAATCATCTTAGAATTAATGTTGAAAAATCACAAGTCATTCAGATTGTTCATGACAACATGGCAATGCAAACGTTAAACATCCCACTTGAAGGCAAAATATTGCCTCAGGTGGAATCAGCCAATTTGCTTGGTTTACATTTACAAATTCTCATATTGACTTGCTCCTAAAGAAACGTAATTCAGTATGTTTTCTTATAGGGGTATTCGTTTCACTGTTTCTGATGATGTTCTCCTTTCATTTTATTATGATCTTTGCTATTTGAAAATCGTATATAATGTGCAGTTCTGGTTATATTATTTATAATAGTCCTCCCAAGGTCCACCAGGACTCGCAAACCACAGATAAAAAATAGAGGACCCCCTGAGAATCTCCAGGACTTGGTCTTTATCATGAGGGATGGTGATGATACTTTTGAAAGGTAATGGGTTACCTATTTAGACGTGGTCATTGAAATAGCAATTTGTTCATTTGGTTGTACCCTTTATTTTTTGTTAGATGACCCATTGTTGGAATACAAATACATTAGTACATGGGGAACTGCAAAACATTCAAACATTTTAATAATTCCATAGTAACACATGACATGCATAAAAAAAGTTTTAATACATAACCAATTCCAATTCAGGTCTGGAAATAATGCAAAGAAATAAATTTCGAAGTCTAGAAGATGAGAATGCTCTGAGATACTCTATCAAAGTCTAGAGGAAAAGTTGGATAAATAAAAAAATATTTTGGGACACAAAAAACCTACGGTCATATTACCCATGACATACATCAAGCAGCTTACAATGCCCAGAGAAAAATAAGATATCTAAACCCTACTGGTGGGATGCAGAATTAGAGGATGATATTGAAGATAAAAGAAAAAAAAAACAAATAGGTCCTCAACACAAATGCTGATTCAGAGAAAATATTTTATAAGGAGGCCCAAGCTAAAATTTGAAGGGAAAAAACAAGAAAAAAACTTGGGAAAAGAAATATAACCAGCTGAGTAGCAGCAGGGGGAACAAATGCTCAGAAAATGGGCGGTTTCCTAAAACTCCCAGGCAGAATAGAAAGAAATGTATAACACCACCAATAAATATGGAAAGATATTTTTCCTGGGTTACTCACAGAGGATAAAAATGAATTTAAAAAAGGACACTCTCAAAATAATACTACGACTCCAATTACAGTGGAATACAGGGAATTGAGTGATATGTGTAACACATTTAAAATAAAAAAAAATCAGGACCTGAGCATGTGAGAACGGAAGTACTAAAATTTGGACAGAACACCTTCTATGCTTTACTATCCAAACTCTTCTGTAGATGTTTTAATGGTGAAAACGTCCCAAAAGATTGAAATATTTTACTTACATTTTTTATATTTTATGATATATTTTTTTGTTATATTTAATCTGTTAGAAACACTGGTTAGTCGTTAGGTGTTTATCGTCGTAAACCGTGGGCCACTTGAATTTAACTTTTATAATAATATATTTATTAAACTTCAATATTACAAAGTATGTCAGTAACTTTGTACAGTAAAAATAAAAAAATAATTAAAAATATAATGTAATAGCTAATTAAATATTATAGCTAATTGCATTTCTGCCCTATTCAGACAAATTCCAGAAGAGTGAATCTCGAGTAAAAATGTTTTGCTGAAAATTGTGAGAAATAGAATTGTCGTCTTTTTAAATGGCCAAGCAACTCCAAACTTGCACAATCCATAAGATCTACAAAAAACACTGCTCTGGAAATACTATGCATCATGTACGAGTTTCATTCAGGATATGTTTCTTTTTTCAACTGATCTTAAGTAATTTCTCCTTCCCAAAAGCTGTAATGGATTAAAAATTAAATTATGGTAGTACAAAATACAAAGAAATCCAGAAAATGGTGAACAATTGTTATTCATAGATATGATCAATATAAGGATTTGCACACTAAAATACAAAAAATATTATTCTTATTAAATATTAATTGGAAATTCGCTTTTAAAATTACAAAAAAATACAAAATGAATTTGAATGGTCACTGATCTAAATATTTAGGGATCCAAGATATTTAATGCACATAGTTATATTGCAGCATTTGTCTGATGGTAGTCCAAGGAAACACAACTGATAATGATAAGCATGATAAAATTAGCTAACAGGGTAATCAAAGGTATTGGGAAGAAATAATTTGGGGCTTACTTGCATCTTTGTCCTTCTGAGAGAACTGGCTGATGAAGGATGATATAGTTTTCTGTTTTTGGCAGGAGGGAAAGGAGGAGTGTACAGATGGAGGGGTCGGACTGGCAAGGGGAATGGGTGGAGGGGAGAGGTGAAGAGGTAGTGAGTAGAAAAATGAATGGGGAGGGGAGAGAGTAACAAAGGGAATGAGTGTCAGTTGCTGATATTTAAAGAAGTAATATCGCGAGTGGCCTTTTTGTTTGTGTCTCTTTCTCTCTATTATTATCTATGTTTATGTATGTGCCAAATGAATAAATATATATATACACTCGCGAAATACTCAGATGAGCACTTGTATATGATGAACGAAAATAGAACAATGAAACATAGACACGAATAAATAAAAGACGAAACACTCACATTTTGATATTTCGAGCGTCAGCTCTTCTT
>WURS02059240.1:0-10726 GCA_011762765.2 Rhinocypha anisoptera | reverse complement strand
AATAATTTATTTCATCCTGTTGACAACTATATATGGTATGTTACATAATTCAATAGAGGTTGTTCATTCCTATCCCATATATTCTTTAACATCGTATGTAGTAGAACTCAGATAAAAGCATATGGTAAACAGCTTTCTTGAAGTACAAAAATTATTGATTTTTAATAACACTATAATTTATTATAAAGTCTCAGACCCATTGCAAATGGGCTAACTTCTTAGTATACATGGTAATTCTTAGTTCTACCACGTGGAACAGCTGCATTTATTAAAATCATCTGAAACCTGCAATGAAGTCCATTTCTTTTATAATTGGCCTTCTAGAGCTGTATATTTTCTAAATTTTGTTGCATTTTACTCTTGAATAGTGAACCCAAGATTCCTTAACATTATTGACTCCAGAGAAAGGGTAGACCAAGGTCTTTCTGGTATTCTGGCATCAATTCACACACATTGCTAATCACAAAAATTACAAAATATAATTGCAAAGTAACTTCTGGATCAAATCCTGAAATAGGCCCTATACTACTATAGAAGATTTAAGTGATTTCTATGGTATTAATTTTTGTAATTTTCATAATTGTGCATACTGGTAACTATATAAAATATTCCAACCAATAATCTGCAGATAATGAAGCCCACGCTATTCCAATGAACTTGCAAAAAAGTTCATAATATGGTAAATACTCAGGCTTAGTGTATAATGGCCATCAACTAAAAACAGATGGATAAATTAAAGCTGATAGTTAAAAATGTTGCTTAACAAAGTGTAAATTTACAGATTAGTACTCTTAAAAAATCTCCAAGTAAGAGTAATATAGTATTTACCACCTTAAAGATATTTTGAAAAAAAAAAATTTAGTTCATTATTATTTTAGTTGTCATAAAAATGTACTTGTTTTTTCTATAAAAAAATAATTCAAGTTTCCTCAATCCTACACCACTCCCCAAAAAGTGGAAAAACTGAAGGTATTTCCGATATGAAACAGTGGCCTGGAGCACTACCTAAACCCTGCAACAATACATTACCATTGTTCATATCCCTGGCAGACATTTCCATGTCCTCCTCCTCCTCTTCCTCCTCTTCCCTTGCCCCAACAATGTTGTCAACACGACCACATGTCAAAGGAGGGGGGCAGTTAGGGTGTTTCCTTTTGGTTGTGTTAGCCCCAGACTTCGTATCGTCTCCCATTTCTTGATCCACACCATTTTCTGCCTCACCATCCACCATTCCCCTGGCCAGCTGGCAACCTTCCCCCATGCCACACTCCATCTTCTCATCATGACACGTGACCTCGGACGCCATTTGGTTTGTCTGTATAAACAAAAGTACTTAATGAGAGCACAATTAAAGTACAAAACATACTTAATGAGTGACTAAAATTGAGCAGGTAACTTTGAAACCTAATCATGAAGAAGGAAACTGTGACTGCTCAAGAGAAATGCTGCCTGACCCATTTTTAGCAGAGTAGCATTTACATTATTTTAAGCATAAACAGGGCCACATGATTATGTTGTTTTATCAATGAATATTTCTTGGCCTTGTACACAGTTGGTGTGCCATTGGCACATTTTTTAACTTAATCTGGTACATCCGTCATTAGCATTCATGTTTTGTTATGTTATGTTAAGTAGGTAGTTTGGCTCTGCATGGCTATCTGAATCTACAACACAGAAACCTAAGAATGAACAAGTAGGTAGTTTATTGTGTACAGGTTTTTGAATTGGGGGCACTAACCATTTTTCTTCAAATGAACATAATTGAGGTTATAAAATTGTATGCTGTTATAAAATTTTTTGAAAAAAGCTTGATGCCAATGGAAACCATTTTCTTGCAGAAGATCCTTGAAAGTGAATGCCCAAAAAAATATAACAATTAAAAAAGAACACACTATGATACTAAATGAGCTTGTTAATGACATCATAAGATATTGAATTAAAACATGAACACCATAGGTATTTTAAAATCTGTTTTAATGTGTAGGATATATTTTTCATGAAGATTAGTAAATTAAAAATCTTTCCTCAAGATATGTACCACATCCAAAGCAGGTCAAAAGATCATTCACATGAAAATTTCTAAGTGCTTTTGGACAAGAATAAAACTGATCTTTTTTTTTATTTGCTACCGTACAAAGTTTTTCCGGAAAGTAATGTCAGTGATTTTCTTTTGACACAGCTATATGTCATAGTGGGCCTGGGCAGGTTGGGAATAGTAGTGGGGGAAGTCAGCTAACGGAAGCTGGGTCTCTCAGTCTTCTCCTACCAGTCGGAGAGCGAGGACAGGCATTTCTGTGAGAGTTGTTTTTGTGACTCCGTGCAAGTCGAAATGCAGTGCTTGGTAGAACAAAGGATGGCAATCAAGTTTTGCGTTAAACTTTGGCGAGACCAATGTGGAAACTGTTCAAATGATCAAGGCAGCTTATAAAGAAGATGCCCTGTTGCATCAGAGAGTGTTCCAGTGGCACAAGGACCTTTTTGGAACGCCGGGAAGAGGTCGACAACAAGGCCCCTTTTTGGAAGGCCATGATGAACAAATCAAAAATCAAGATGATGCTCATTGTGGTTTTTGACATCTGAGGACTGGGTTTGTACCACCAGGTACAACTGTGAATGTTAAATTTGACGTGGAAGTTCTGAAGACGAACTCAGGGTTCAACGCGTCCAGTCGGACATTGCTAACCACTGGAAGTTGCACCATGGCAACTCGCCAGTCCACACAACCTTCCTTGTCACCAACTACCTGGCCAAAGCAGGGATGCCAATGATTCCCCAGCCACCGTACAGTTTGAATGTGGCTCCCCTCGACTTCTTTTTGTTTCCACGCCTGAAAACACCCATGAAAGGCAAGAATTTTGAGACAATAGAGGGGATCCAAGCAACTTGCACAGCGGCTTTATAGTGCATTCCAGAGGTCTACCGTCATGCATTCAACAGCTGGGAAACTCACTGGAGCCACTGTATCAACACAAAAGAAGCCTACTTTGAAGAATATTGAGCACTTGTAACAAAAAATTCAATAAATTACTTTTAACCGACTCACTGACATTACTTTCCAGACAAACCATGTATGTATATAAAACCTGTATTCATCATCACAAACCAGAAATTAAACAGTGGAGCTGGATGTGTGGCTGCAAAGAAAGCAAAGTAATTTCCATGAGCCGGAAAGATCATGGCATTGGTGTTTAGTAAATTTTGTTTATTATCTTGATAACTGTCTAACAACTCTGGGAATATAATTCGAATCTTCTAGTCAAACTAGACCAAAAAAATCACTTTTCATCAAGACAATGTACCTGCCCAAATATTTTTTGGTGAAGGGAAAAAAAGAGAGATTTACACCATGAAAGTTTATAAAATATGCATAACTAAAAAGTAAGAGCATTTACTTCATTACCCAGATTTTGCAACCTACAAATTATATCCATTCCCTCTTGACCTATCCTCATATCCCTTCATTGGTGTGATATTTACTAAGAATGAATAGCTGTTTGCAGCTGAAGAGGGGTATTTAGAGGATTTTCTGGATAATCACAAGAAAAATGTGAAATCGAACTAGGGTATCTCTAAGATGAACTCAATGCCCCAGCTTGTCTCAGCAAATCATCATCTAGTCTCGCTATAAGACTATTTAACAGACTACCTCCCAGTGCAAGATATGTGTGTGGTGCTAGATTTTAAAATGTGCTACAGACCTGACTGCACAAACATGCCTTTTATAATATAAATGAGCACTTTGAATCCAGTATATTGGACATGAAATTTTAATGACAAACTGCAACATCTTTTATATATAATTCTTACTGATGATGACTAGAATATGCAATGTATCTTTAAGTCAAATAAATATATTATTATTATCAAAATAAGTATCAAATTTAAGGAAGATTACATAGAAAAACAGTTTTGGAATTACAAAATTAATTTTTATTTGTTAGGCTTAAACTCGTATCCAATCGCCATACACAATTATCATCAAAATGACCGAAATGATTCATAATTAACACTCATTTTAAATTTAATTCATTACTTAATTATATGATAAAGAATCCTGCTTTAAGTGCTCTAAAACATTGTAATGAGTCAAAATTTATTATTGTTTAAATTTTTAAATGACTACAAGTGACTGTGTAATACTAATATCTTCATAAAAAGGGTGAATGCCTATTTTAAATAAGAAATTATAGAATAGTAATCCACTAGAGTTATAGATACATTGCATTTGCCTCAGTCATGAGACTCTCATTCTTCATCAGTCTTACATTATGATAATAATACTGTGGTAGAGTAATTTATCACAGTGGATTGAGCCACCATTAAGCGAATTTTACCAGCTTTACAACTACGTGATTGACCTCTAATTATTCTGAGAACTAATCTAAAAAATGAGAACTAATCTAAAAAATGAGAACATGGCAGCAGAAGTTGATTAATTTGATTGAGTAAATAAATTCTCATTTCAGAGAAAATATTATAATCACATAATGTTGAATGGTTTACTGAATTTTACAAGAATGGTGAAGAATCATGAAAATATAGTGTACTCATCAACATCACAATTTAACATCAAATGTAAAGACAGACCAACCTGATAGTTCCTCCTCTTTACAAGATAATCCCCAGTCATGGACGGTATGTTGGAGTCAGAACAGTTGATATTGTTGATGGCATCCCCAGACAGAACAGCATCCAGAGATCCAAGCAGGGGCTCAGTATCTTCATGTTGACGGTTGGTCATAGATTTGGTACACTTGAGTAACCAGGAGGAGTGGTCAATCTTTAAGGTACCTCCCAATCCCACAGGAAGTGCTTCTCGGGAGATATGGACAGTCAGCTTTGGAAAAAATTAAAAACTTCAATGAGACAAAGTTCTGGTATTGTTAGTACACATGAATAAATCCAATGATATTTACAATGAAAATTGAAACATTTAAAACTTTACAGGATACATTCAATTTATGTAATGACTGAGACAATAAAGAATATATCAAACTCTTTCACATTTTTAATGGCTTTGTAACCCCTTATTCTACTGAAATAATGACTCAGAAATAAATTTATTCTAATAAAGTATTATAAACATTAATGAAAACATTAGCCTCTATAACATAGGTACTCTCAATGAGACCATTTACAAAATGTGCCTGGCAAGAATTCAGAACATGTATTCAGATGAGTCCCAAGGACGAAGGAATCATTTTTTGTAGTATTTTGTAGAACATTTTGTAGAATGTATTTTGTAGCAGAGGTATCCTCATTACTATAAATGTATATATTCACTTACTATTTTCTTGTTTCACTAAGAATACAATTTAGAAGCTATTTAAATGTGGTTTCATAGTGATGGTGGGGATCCTTTGCTGAAAAGAATTAAATAATAGCCACATGGCTCTGGAAAATGTAAACTCATGGACTTTGTCTTTTAAGATATTTGTACTAACCATTTCCCCATGCTGCCTTTTATTTATTAAATATTTAAAAATCATACTTGGCTATAACGTTTAGATACGTATGCTAGATTAAAATTACTAAGTTCAAAGATAGGTTTTTGTTTGAGACTACTAATGGTGACAAAAATCATTCTGCACTTCACAGATCTAATAATTTCTTAACACATTCTTAGGTTTACTTTAATGGAAAAATTATAATCTTTAAGCTCCAAATCCATTTGCCTCCATTCATGACATCAAATACCCTTTTTCGTCCTTATTTACCTAACATTCTATTTTCAAAAAATCTCTTCAACATTCATTCTGCTATTGAATATTTTTGATAGCAAACCCCATTAACAATAGACAGTTATCAAATTAAAGCATATTCTCATTATAGGGAGAATACAGTAAGCACTGATAATGGAGGGGTATATCAATGATGGTTCCATGGAAACATGGTTTGAAGAATGAAAGAAAGAGAATAAATGAGTAGAATAATTGGTGAAAGTAATGACACATCATTAGGGGAATCTTTCAGGGAACACCTATGCCCAGCATCTTTCATATAACTTGTGATACAATAGCCAGAATAATGTACACAAATCAAGAACTGTAGCTATAAATGTAGTTAATTAGAAAGCACAGTGTGGCATTTTTACCAGCCTTGTTAATTTTGTATTATTTTAAACATATATACCCATTAATTCGAATTAAAATTCAACATGATTGCTAAAAATATAGCTTTTCAATTAAATCTTAAAAGCTCCTGATTTTTTATTAAAATAATTTAGTAAAAAAGCTTTTTGGTGATGTATCACAAAGTTGGATTTGGATTCTAAGAATACTGAATAATAAAATGAAATTACCTGAGGTACACTGACTGTGTAGACCCTGTCTCTAAGTTTTTCCCTTACAAAGAGTCTTAGAATCTTGAATGGCGCCTTAAACCAGAGAGGTGCAGTGACTATGAGCACCTTCTTCAGTTTTGCTGGATATCCACCCTAGAAAGAAAAGAAATAAGGCAATTAATATATTTCTAGCAAAAAGGCCAATAACATACAGTTTGTACAAGGAATAAATTGAGGGTTTCATATATTTTGATTATGCTTAATGAGAAATATGATCATTGACCAATCTATTGGAATAATTTGATTAATGAATATGACTAAATGTTTTCATGGAGAGTGACAAATATTATTACACAAAAATACTATAGAACATAAAATAATTTAGATGAAGTCTTTTGGTTTCTGTACTGATAGGATAGTATATATGATCAAGAAGAAATGTAGCCAAGATACAGAATTACATATACAAAATACAGCTAAATGACAGTAGACGTCGAGGCATCCAAAAAACATAAATACTACTATACAGCATTGAAGACCTTTGGTAAGATGTTATAAACCTCATAAATGTCATGAATATTGATTAATGATTTTTTAAATTAATAAAGAATACCTTTAATTGATAACATATATTTTTTTATATTTCACAATTTTACTCTTCTAAAACAATGGCTACTACTATGCAAGATGATACATCTTAAATTCAAAGCTCAACTTACACAGAGTGTGCAAAAAAGTGTTACTGAGTGTAGCTTGTGGATGGTAATTGCAATGCATAGTAATTAAAGAGACTAGTAAATCAAAGAAAGTAAAATGTAAGGCTGGAGAAAACCAATCACATGAACCCTAATTATTGATGCTGGTGAATATCATCAGCAGTTCATCTGGTATCTCAAAAGTTACAATTTTTTTCTTTTGTGCTTCTCTATCCTGTATTCCTTCTTTTTCATTTTCAAGGGTCTCAATTTTTTTAGTCATTTACGCTTTGAATTATTTCCTTAATAGATAATTTCCTTTACTTCTGATAGCTAACTTTCCTTTAGTAGTCTCTGAAAATAATTTATTTTCACAACATCTATCTGTTTCCAATTTTCTCTTTTTATAATTCCCCTTAATCAATAAAAATTTTAGATTCAGGAATGTGAGGTGTAAAAATAACAGATATTATTTTTTACTCTTATCACTATAGGTTGATAGTTTGAGATCACATTTGATGGACAGTGAGACAGTTTTAAACAGCCTGTAAGTGAGGTGATAGGATACCAAGAAATCATCATTCACCATTGAAAAACAAGCTTGAACACTTGGAATGGGAAACAAATAAAGAACTATCGTTTCCAACTGATGTGATCAAATCTTAAAAATTAAATTAATTTGGGAAAATATAATTGAAGATTTTCGACAAAATATCTTCTTGCATTGTGAATGCCAACGTGATTACCGAGTTCTTAGAAACTAACAAACGGGAAAGAACATAATAGTACTGACAATAGCTTCCTACGCTACTTCCATCTATTATTTGTTTTACAAAAACAAAAAAAATATCTTTCGTTCTTTTTCTATTCCGAATCCGCAGTACTGATTAAAGGACTAATTAGATTTCTGGGTTATAAATTCAAATAAAACAAGGGACGTTTGCGGAAATATATATGGCGTATTTTTTCCCTCCCTTAATTTCCAGTTTCTTTCCAATGGCACGACAGGAAAACTTTTCATTCAGGACTTTGGAAAAATAATATTTCTCACGGATCATTAAAAAAAATCTTTCCCCGGTTAGTCATCTCCAACGTCTACGACGAGAGAAGTCTCGAAAGAGTCGAAAAGAAGTGTGGGGATAATTATCCCCGCGGAAGACTGGATTTTCGGATCGGCGGCGGCAACGTCTCCATCCGCGGCATCGGGGGGACGCCGGCCCCCCGCACCACCGGTTCCACTGCGCGATCGATTCGCGGCCATTCAAGAGTTTCCTCGCGCGCCAATCGGGGCGGAGCGAGGTGAGAATGCACCACTTCGACAATGCCCTCACCCTCGACGGCGCGGCCCTCGACGAGACATGCTCGAGAGCAAAGAAGGGAGAAAAATAAAAACACCGTCGAGCGCATTTCACGATTAAGAAATCCCTCCAGCGCCGGGGGAAATTCATGCAGTTCGCGAAGGAATGATTCAACGAAAAAAAAAACAAAATGACACCGAACCAAGAGAGAGAGAGAGAGATAGACCTTCCGATTTATTTTATTTCTCCTTCAAAGTGAGGCGGGTTTTCAAATTCGAAAATGCGCAGACCCCTGCGGGGAAAAGGAGGACAAAACTCTCTTCGTTTTATTTTTTCGTCCCTCCTGTATTTTTCCCCGCCGCCGTACAAACAAACAGGGAGTCGTACGATGAAAAGCCGTCCTCTCAGCGGGTCGGCGTGTTTTAGACGAGAAGTCTTTCCAATGGGGCTAAAGACGACGGAGGAATTGACGTGAATTAAAATCCGAATCGGCGGCGCTCGTTTATTCCTCGCAGTGCAAGCTCGTGATGCTCGGGATTATGCGGGAAATCGAAAATGAAAAGCTCGCGGTGCGCACCGTGAACTTTCTCAACGGACGGTCGGTGAATCGCTTCGCCAAATATTTATTCCCGCGAGTTTAAAAATGCTTTATTTATTCAAATTGAAGTTAAACAGCCGCACCGTCAGAACTGCCGCGTTCTTCATCGGCATTTAGCCCGTGATCACGATCCGTTTCGGGGGCACCTTATCGCAGGTCGTGATAAAAAATATTCAACACCATTTAAAACCAAATATTATCTGGACAGACTCAGACTTGAAGCATTTGTTATGGTAAATGAAAAAACTATAACTGCCATCAAAATCATAGAAAAATATTGAGCTTTCGACGTTCATTGAAAGCGCGAAATTAAATAGCAAAAGTTTTATCAGGAGGAAAAGCTTGAAATTTACTGAACAACGACGTCTGAAGCATTATCGGCTCATAGCATACGAGTACGTATACTAAGTTCGTGAAATTTTCAGAAGGTTAAGACTATTAATCATATAATGACTGTTAATAGATTGAAAAATTGAACTAGATTCTCAAACCTTGAAATTTGTTTGAGAGAGACACGAAATCATTCGTAGGAAGCGGGTAAGTTTTTCAGGAATTCATTAGGGACAGTCTCCTGGTCCTTCTGAATTAAGGTATAATACTTAATAATTCCTCGCTAGTAAGAAAGCGATTTATAGAGGGCGAACATCGTAATGTGTGAATGGAGACCGATTATGTTAAGACATCTGGACTTTTCGGATCCACGGAAATGTACAAGTAAAAAAATAATGGTCTCAGGAAAAACTCCTTCAGCGAAAGGATTCAACTGTACGGTTTTCCGGAATGGCAATGGAAATGTGAATAAATTTGAAGATTTAAATCTTGACTGAATTCGAAGAATTTGCCTACCGTTGGAAGATAGTCGAGATGAACCCATCAGAGAGGCTGACACATTCGAGATGCGGACAATAATGTCGCAGAAAAGCGAGGCAGTGTGACACTAGAAGCGCACCTTTAACCACTCTTTAATCGCCCATTCCCAAATCCAATGAAAACTAATCTTCTTACAAATAACTATCATTATTATACCGCAAGGTGTAATGTCTCATAAAAGGGAGGATGTCGAGTCTGGTAATAAGAATTTAAAACAGGGGAGCACAAATGCCTGGCCACACTATTTGAAAGACAGAAATCATCAGAACTTAAGATGCTCCCCATTATACATTTGAGAAAGGCCTCTAAACATATTTAGCAAAAGAATAATTTTAAAACCTATTAACGGATTTTGGATTGAGGTTTCTTATCTTTAATCCCCCATTGTGGACGAGTGTTGTTCCACTGGAAACTGTAAAAGGCGCGGCAATGCAAGTATAAATGACGGAGATAAAAAAATTGGAAATCCTTTACCTTACCCTCAAGTTTAATGAGGAAAATTACAAAAGCAATGGAAGTTTCTATTTCGTAAGACGCCGGAAAAAACGAATATCTGCGGAAAATATCTGTCTTCATGGTTATATATGAAAATATATATATATATATGTTTTTTCTTAAAGCGTTCGCGTCTAAGGCAGTCTCTTCATTCCAGAAGTTGCATATTCAAAGAGCATTCAAAGTTCGTTTCCTCTTCGCTCTGACTCCCGTTTTTTCATCAATATCTCGTCCAGCCGGGTAAAAAAAAATATTCAGCCGTGGGAGGGAGGAAGGAAGGAAAGAACTTCAAGAGAGAGAGAGAGAGAGAGAGAGAGACAAGAAATGAACCGAATTCAATCATCGATACTCGCCCCAAAAGAAACAACGAAGAAGAGGTAGTGAGCGGAGTCCTGAGCCAAGGACAGACAAATCCATGAGGGAGGGTGGGAAGGAAGGGGTTGGTGGGTGAATGGGAGAAGGGGGTACACGCATAATAATCAACATC
>WURS02059211.1:0-10727 GCA_011762765.2 Rhinocypha anisoptera | reverse complement strand
GACGCTCTTCCGATCTATTGAGTGACCCCCCCTTATCTCCCTGCCCCTCACTTAATCCCCACCCCACCTAACTAACCGCTCGCGAGAGAGGTTCCTTCCTGCTTACCTCCCCCCAGCCCCATTAAGTTCGCGAAACCTCTTCATTGTCCCCACAGCTAAAGGAGTTAGTCATGCGTGAAAGTACGTAAATTGATACTTAAGAGCAGCTCCCGTTTGGATCATGCATATATTCTGACGGGATTTGTAGTTTTTCCATGCATGTTTGTCTTCAGAAGTCTAACATTGTCCCGCATGTTGTAGATGATGTTCTGCTATTTTATTTTGCATGCGGGTTGCTTCACTTTGAGTGCAATGTGTCTCCTAACATTTTTGCATTTTGGGGTGAATGTGACTTTTTGGTGGTGGCTCATCCCCTGCCACAAGCATTGCGGCGGCTTGCAGGGTTTTGCGTAGAAGTACAATGAAAACAGTGGAAGTGCGGTGCTATGAACGTAAAGGTGGAATAACACGAGCTTCTGCAAAAGTTCTTGGAAGATTGAACCAGAATGCGAAATAAAAAGCCATGTGTTTACGGATGAGATGATTAGATAGATGGCTGAGAGTAGGAAGTGGAAAGACGTCAGAAAGGGGGTCGGAAGAAGGAAGTCCCACGAGGCAAATAATAAACTGAGGCGAGAAATTGATAAGGCATGGTGGGATGGAGCAGTGTGAGTGCATGGAAAATTACAGGGAGACGAAAAATTCCGGGAACGTTTAAGTCATGTCGGGGAATAAAAGATATAATTGTAGAAATGTATTCATAGAACCGGATGAAAGTGAGGAAAGACGATATTAGTACTGTAACGTCAGAATTATTTGTACCATTCTCCTCCTCGGGAGTAGACAAAAAAAACGCCGCACACTTCCAAATTTACGTCTTTAATATCTCGTTTCTCACTTCACACAATCCTCCCACTTCGCACTCAACAGTCCCCGCTATTCCTACACAACAATCCCCTCTTTTCCCCTTACACAAACACCAAACAATAACTTTCCAACAATCAACCATCCAAAATTCTACTCCACATCAACAACAATGAAACAAATGGCCAGTATACAAAGTCACAACAATAGGCCAGACGTTAAGCCTTCAACAACCCATTGCCTCCGAGTAGCCCTTCTATCCACCTTTCCTGCCTTATGTGGATTTTACCCGCAAACGCCTCTCCTCCCATACCATTTTCCACAATTCTTCATTCGTTTTCCTCTCCGTCCACCTCACTTTCTCCATCCATCCATCACCCCACTTTCTCCAGCCAAACCAACATCTCAAAAGCTTCCAATCTATGCTCATCATCTTTCCTCATAAACCAGGTTTCGGATCCATATAATGCTACGCTTTGTATTTGGATTTTCACTAATCTTTTCTTCAAACCTTTGCTTAAGGTCCCTCTCATCAACTCCTTCCTTTTCGCAAATTCATCTTTGCTAATGCAATTCTTTGTCTAATATCCTGGCTACTACGTTCATTTTCCTCTATGATTCTTCCATAATACTTAAACTTTGATACTTGTTCCAATTTATACCCATCTAGTATGAAATTTATCTTTCTTAACGTTAAATCAACATGTAAATCACGGGTGTAATTTTGCTATCCAGCGATCCCTAGCCGTCGTCAATAACACCAATAATCACTTAGTGTTCGTGGACTGAGATTATAGATCGCTGTAAAACAAAGATCAGAGTGACAGGGGGTGACTTGTCTGAGGAAAAATAATCAGACTCGTTCAAACCCAGGAGGAACAATAAAGACAATCCCTACGAAGGTTCCCGGCTTTAGCAAAAGTGATTCTTCCTTCTATTTGTGCTCTTGGTGATCCGATTCTCAAATAAACAGGAAAGCCACTGATGTCGCGTGCTTCGTTCGGCCACGGTGGGTGAAAGGAAGCACAAAACAAGATAAGAAGATAAACACCTACTGCTCAAAATGCAAACACTACCCTAATACATGAAATCAACCATCGAGTTTTCGACCTAAGTAGTGAAAGAAAAAACTGTTGAACAAGTAAGACGGTGTCAGTATTTGGGAATCTTAGTAAATTGGAAGGGAAACTTGCCTACGAGATAAGAAAAAGAATATCTGTTAATATGTTAGCCTTTGAAAATTCGAAAGGACTCGAGAAAGCAGTAAATTCCAATAGATTCGAGAAATATTTGCTAAATATTGTGTTTGGAATGAAGTGATTTATGGCTGCAAAGCATGGGCATTTAAAAAGAAAGATGATAGGAAGGTTTTGAAATATGGTTGTGTAGAATATTCCTTAAGGGGAAGTGGACTAATAAACTGAGAAATGAGGAGGTACTGCTGAGATTATGAAAAGAAAGATATCCTAGTAGGGGTATATAATACGATGAAGTCGCTTAACAAATAGAATCATTGAACGAAAGAGGGGGAGAGGAAGGAGGAGGAATGGTGCGTGATGCCATAAGAATTGCAGAATTTACTGCAACTAAAGGACTATGAAAGTAGAGATTTAAATGGATGACATCTCATTTAAATCTGACGAAAACAATTCCTCTGATCATGATAACGGGTGAAAGGATGGAAATACTGATAGTTTCGGACAAAGACCAGCCCAACGGGATAATTTGTTCTAAACTGGCTAATCCAATTTCTCAATATATTTTCAACTATCTCCGAAAATTTCAGCTGAAAAAGTAAGGAAATCCTTTGCAATTTCCGACAGTTAAATATTAATAACGGCCCAGTTTATTAGGAGTCTCAACTATATCGCAACCTGGTCAAAATCTTGGGTTGGGTAGATAGATAGATTGGACTTTACTATGGGGCGAGAGGCCTATTTGGTAGGCCATAAGCTCCACTGAAAAGAATTATTTGGCGCTAATTCAAGTTTAAAACATTCAAAAATTTTTTCTCAAGGAGAAATGTACAAGAGAGAATTGTTTTTTGCAACTCTTTATCTTACTGTGATCGTTTTTGTAGGTAACGATATGAGATAAATTTTTAACTCAAACAGCGCTAAAGTTACCAAACCTTTATATTGCACGTAAGTAACCAAACATACTAATAATTTGAATGCGCGCGGAGAGGAATTCGTGAAGAACGCAAGATTACCGAGATAAGTTACTCAAAGGAAAGCAGGTGTGGTGTTAAACGCGGTTCGAAATAATTTCTTTTTTTTTAATTAAAGTCACATCCTTCCATTCACAAGTCTCCCGCAGACCGTTCATCCGCGATTCCATAGAAACAGACAGCATGAAAATAAAAGAAAAAAGTCTCCCGTCACTCCCTCGGGAGACAAATGCCGGAGAAGTCAAGTTGTTTCGGTTTACGGTTCACGAATTCTTCGAGACGATCAACGGGAAAATTCACGCACCAGCGATTGGAAGAATAATTTCTATTTTCTCGCCATCTCGATTTAGATTCGCTTGCACTTTTTACCCCACCACATGCTATCGAGACTTCCTCTAAGAGATATTGATTTGAAATAAATATGCTGCTTGCCGAACGTACCTAAAGCTTGGCTTATCGGCTTTTCGCGTAAACGTTGAAGTTCACTGGGATAAAATGGCTTATTCTTCCACTACCATCGTATTATTAACAATGGAGTTGAAATAAAATTCGAAATATCATTTCATATTCTGCTTTAAAAAAAACGGAAAACCATGATTTGAAAAGAATCCGTAGGAACATATTCACACAATTTCTTCTCTCCGTCTGATTAACAAATGATTCTTTGATTTTACTTGTTCACATCCAAAAGAGCCCAACCAATTTTCTTGGAAACAAAACAAAGCAATGATAAATAAGAATTCTCATCTTTGACTATTGGATCGAGTCAGGGACTTTCGTTTGAGGAATGAACAACGATCAGTTGCTTCCTTGTAAATTCGTCATGGCATTGCTGTTCACTAGCGCTCTGAGGTAAATGAGGTGAAGCGATAGGATTCTATGCAGCAAGGTCATTCAATCTCAAGTATCATTGAAACGAGCCCTTTCGCAGATCAAAGCACGATTCGAAACCTTTATCCTTGGGATTTTACTAGCTGCGACAGCAAAAGGGCAGCAACAGCGCACACTACAACAATCACTATCAGGACGCTGATAGATTTTATTCCCGTTGAATTGCATTTAACACGGTTCGATACCCTTAAAATTTTGCCCTAACATCATCACCAAAAGTGTCAAAACCATCAATTGTCAAGAGTCAGAATAATATACGATAAAAGAAGACCAACAAATATATGAAATAATCATCATTGTCAAATACCGTTTCTGGGTGTACATTACTGAGTGAATTGAGAGAGGTTTCGAGGATGAACTTTTCAAATGCTTAAAAGAAAGCAATTGAATTGACAGATAAAACGGGAAGGAAAAGTACAAATACAGACTTCACGTCCATAGTTCGGAAAAAAACAAATGTTCTTCCTTGTTACGCGTTTTGGGGGATGAATGAATTTGGGTGGCTCTTGAAGGCGTTATCTCGCAGCACCTTAAGCTGTAATTAATTATAAGTGCATTACTTACTTCCATTAAAATGTTTGTTTTTTTGTAATTCAATACGAATAAATTAATGCTGTCTTAAAAGTTTAATTAGGTACTTGTATATACATTATATACTCGTAGGTAAACGCTGAACAGCGACTACACGCACACAATAAAATAATCAACTAAATATAGGTGAACATAAAAAAGAGACAATCGAGTGCTTGGCGCAACTCTGCTGCCCTAATAACTATTGCTGTAGCCACCGAGATACTGAATTCATGATGATTGCACATGAGTTTGCCCCTGACACTTGGCTCTGGAGTGAATCCCACGGTGCAACTCTGGAGTGAATCCCACGGCGTCTCACGCGCGACGTAGCTAACTAGCAAACGGTCTCAACGGAGAAACTTACGACCTTCTGCCGAGCACGACCGTTCGAAAGAAGACACATGCGTATGCATACGATGCTGCCCGTGTGTGTGTTTTTACATGACGCTTATGGAAAGTGTCTGCGTTGGGTATTCCTGGGGAAAAAGGATCTAACGGAGATGGAGGCATCTCAGGAATTATATAAAACGGAAAGAACTGAAGGGATTAATTGTCAGCGCTGGGAGAGAGTGAGTTATGACAAGCGGAGAGGGGCAGATAAAAGAGTTTAGTTGGCATTCACATGGGCAGAGACATTGAGTCGTCCTTATTTGATCAGCATAAAGCGCAAAGCCAAGGAAGAGTTTCACATTGGGATACTTTTACTCGAATATTTCTAAAGGATAAGAAAAATGAGGGATTGAATGGAAGACTTATTAGATGGATTCTAACTTATCCGGCGTAACTTTATGGAATATCAATGGAATTGAAGAAAACTACGATGACAATTTCGTGGTAATTTTTTACGACCTAGGTTTCGACGTCAAAGCGTCATCGTCAGCTAAAGGAACATAACGAGGAATTTTTTTTTTCATGTTGAAAACAAATTTAATATTGCACTGGTGTCACTTGTCGCATCTATCGAAAAAGATAAATAAACTCTTAGTTTTTCCATAAATGTATTTGGTATTAACAAGGTTTTGGCTTCATCTTTTACGAAGAATTTTAAGTACTCTATGACTTTTATGATAGTAATGGCCACAGAGGTCGTCGAAGTCCAGTAGGTAGACCGCTTGAATACCGTGTATGGTGGACCCGGGTTAAAACCCCGGTGATGCCTCTGGACACCAGGTAAACGCAAGCTAAGTGATTTTCCGGGTACCAGATCTTACTGGGAAACCTCAGCCGTCACAGGGAAAGGAAATGGACTCCCTATCCCGATGATTGAACTTCAAACGCCTTCGGATTTAAGCTCCATCCTCTTCTATGATAAAGGACATAGGTTTGAATACTGTAACGGTAATGACAAAGAGTCGCTGTTGTACAAGGAAATTCATAAGAATGTAAAGTTAGGAATTACGGAGAATGCAAAACTAAGGGATGACCATATCTTAAGATGATGCCAATAATTTAACGAATGAGGATGTTTTGAAAAGCCAAGACTTCAGGAAATTGTCGAGGAGTTAGGAATAATGACGCAGCTAGCCGGGACCCTTCTTGGAATCGGGAAGTTTAATGGTGAGAACCGCAGCTCCGCGGCCGCCTTCCGGTTTTGCGTCCGTCTCGACCCTCCTGGACTGGATGGAGACTTCAACAAGCAGCACGCGGGTTTTTCCTCCGCTTGGGAGTCACACGCAACTGGTAAGCGAGTGGCTGCCTGTGTATACCCCAGAGACGCCGTTGTTCGCTGGGGCGCGATCACGGATGGCGTGGGTCTTAAGTTAGCGGAGAGGATGGGCTTTTCCCTCGAGGAGGAAATGAGAGGGGGGAGGGTGGGGGGAAAGAACCGGCACCGAGGGCGAAATGGGAAGGGTGGCCGCCGCGGCCTGGGTGAGAGGACGACGTGGGCGGGTCCCATGCCGTAAAATGTGTGCGGCGATCGGAAAGGGCGCAGGGGGGGGCAGCAGAGTGTAGTGGTAAAAGAAACGGTAGGTGGCGTAGCTTCGGACGAAAGGTAGTGAGAGAGGGAAGGGGGGAGTGAAAGCATTCGAGTAATCCTGCTGCCGAAGGAGAGCGCGAGCGAGAATGGCGGATGGGGAAGGTTGGGATGCTTCGGCCATTCATTAACCACGGCAGGACGACCCAGGCACAATTACACGCGTCGTCACTCGATCTCATTTCCGTCTCTCACGCGAGGAACGTGGCGGCGGTACCGATAGTCGATGGGTCTCGCGTCTTGCGTAGGTTGTCGCCGCAAGGTCACGTTGGGTCCGCCCGTCGACGAATTCTTGGAGGAAAAAAAGAATTTTCAGATGAACGTGAACGCGAGCACGAGACACAATGATATCAAATGGGAGCATGCTGCGCAAGTGAAGTTTATTTCGTGTTTTTATTAAGGTTAAAATGCATCAGGAGATCGTCCTTCATTCTAAATATTAAGAAAATCCATGACTATTCTATTGAAGAAAAATGCATAGTGAAGACCAAAGTTCTTCAGGAATATTTTTCCAACTTCTGAGCTCGTTTTCGTTCTTCCCAAGCAATCTGTATTCGCTGCTCAATTCAGTTTTTTCTAACTCAGCTTTAAAGTTTGTGTCCTTTTTGCTCCGGCCGTTGTTGGTGATTCGACTCCCCGAATAAGTGAATTCGCCCAATTCTCCGAATTTCATTCCTTTCAATTTAGCGTTTACCTGGACCCGGACGTCTGTGCTGTATGTTAAAGTCTTGGTTTTATTTTTGTTTATTTAAAAAAATTATAATCCTGACGTTTGCATTTTCTCTTAACATCGCATATTTTGCATTGCAGTATCTCTTAAAATTTGTATTTTGGAGTTAATGTGAATGTTTGGTGGTGGCTCACCCCTGCACTAACGTGCCAACTCTTTATTACTTTTTCCATAGTATCCGACCACATCTTGAAAAAGATATTCATTATAGTACTGATTCAATATCGTTGGACCTGCAACTTGAAATAGGATCCCATAATGTGAAAATACTACATGATCAATCTTCTTAATCACTTCTACTGTCAATGATTTTACGGGAGCCCAATTTTTTCTAATTGTTTTGACGTGGAAAAATGTGAGGTAAAGGTTTTTAATTGCTCGCATAGACCTTGACTCCAAAGCAAATCTAAGATTCACAAATATTATTGAAATCAATAAAGTTTTATATAACGAAATATCTCCTCCATTCCAAAGGCTGTATGTAAGTCACATTCACGTATTAGGGCTTAGTACGGCAAGTCTAGCCTGTTGTTCTATGTCCAACAGTTCCTAAGTAGGGTTGTGGACAGCGAACGGGTTTTTATTCCAGGTGCTATCTGGCTGCATACGACACAAGGTTCTCTCTCGGGTTTGGTCCTCCCCCTCTTAATAACCATTCCTCTGTTCACTCAGCTTAAAATGATTTAAAATTCATGCTTCAGAGGAATGAGTATCCTCATTCATTTTACACTCTTTCTTTGCCCCCATCCTCTTTTTTCGAAGCGTCATCTCACTCTCACCTTTCCTTGAAGAACCTTACAGTATTCCTTCTCCCTCCTCCTTCGCATTACATTGACCTTGGCTGTCTGTTTAACCTAAGCCAACATGCCTGTCATGATTTAGGATTTTTGAACCGATTTCCTGAGTTCTACATTACCTAAAAATTTCTCCGAGAATAACTCTGTTGAGGATAAAATAAATGCAAATCAAATGCGACTTGAAAGTCGCGAACTCAACAGCCCGGAATTCAACTTGACGGAATTCACTATTACGTACATTAACATTAAGTAGTCGCTTCGGAAAGTGACTTTCGCTCATCATTCTCATACCTTATTAGTTTGTTTGTCAAACGACACTCGTGAATTCAATCTAAGAAAATATATTCACCCTTGTTACCACCGTTTGTCATGCGCCCTCTCTCATACGCTGGGTGCTTACAAAATAGCGCTAAAAGAGTTTGGGGCCGAAGTGAATTCCGTTTGTTACGTACTCCGCGGCCTTTCAGCGCCCTCTTATTCCGCGCGGCGCTCTTAACACGGCCACTATCGCACCACGACCTCCACCGTCGTGAGCGGTGTGTTTTGTGTTCACAACCACTTACTGCCGCCTGGAAATCGTCCGTCCGCTAATGGGAATCTGATGTGGCGTAACTCCCCCCCCCCCTCCCCCACCCACCGTGAAAATCTCGTGTGTCCGAGGTATTCGTCGCAATCCTTAGGTGGTGACCTCGGCGGGAAGAGCAAAAAAAAGTGAGTGCATGAGGACGGAATGATCGGTGGAAGAGAGAGGGAGAGTGCCGAGCTGAGGACGACAGCATTTAACGGCGGAATATACGCGATGTGGTGATGCTAAGACTTGGAAAGAACGATGCATCCTCTTTATATACCTACGTGCTTGTTATTGGTTGGGTCACTTCTGTTTCTTATTCGTTTCCGATACGTTTAAAAATAATACCGTAATTTTCCAGTCTATAAGACGCATGGGAATCTAAAGACCGCACCGTAGTTTTGGCCAAGTATTTCGAGAAAAATAAATAGCCATTCTATGACCACATGTAACGTCTAGCGTATTGCTGGCCTATTGATGTGATGTTGTGTACTGGCCATTTGTTTCATTGTTGTTGATGTGGAGTAGAATTTTGGATGGTTCATTGTTGGAAAGTTTTTGTTTGGTGTTTGTGTAAGGGGAAGAGAGGGGAATGTTGAGTGCGAAGTGGGGGGAGTGTGTAAAGTGAGAAACGAGATAATAAAGACGTAAATTTGGAAGTTCGCGGCGTTTTTTTTTACTCCCGAGGAGGAGATTGGTACAAATAATTCTGACGTTACACACATAAGACGCAAGATGATTTCCCGTAGATTTCTTTAGAGAAATACCGCACCCTATTAGCCGGAAAACACGAATATATCGACTCATTTCAATCTCACGCCTAGTTAAAGGCGGGGGATCGAAATTCGTATTTTAATGACTGGTATACCTGTTGCGTCTTTCGTCGTATATACATCTGTACGAGAAGTACATTATTCGATAAAATTCGAGAGGAAGGATAGTCCCACGAAGGCCCTAAGCCCTCTGCTATTTCTGTATCGTCGATACATCGACTCCTCATGCAATAGATCAATGGTGATAAAAACCTTATTATAGAACGAAAGAAAATAGATAGATTTGTAAATTTCACGGCTAGGGCTTTTTAACCTCCAGCTTTTTGTCGAATTTATAAAATGTTTTGTTCTCTTTGTAACAATGGATAAATTCTACCAAAAACAAGGCGCACGAGGAGATAGTTTCCTCCGTTAATACGAAAAAAAAACAAATCATTACACATACTATTTCAAAGGGTAGAAATTACACATACTACGAGTATTTCAAAGTCCATGAATTTAAAATGCATTCTACCAATGCGTGGAAAAAACGTCCATAAAATTCCGGAACATGCTATATGCTTTTGTCGCAATTATCATCATACTAGTTAATAATAAACTCAGTTAAAATAATACGACCGACGAGAAGTCTGATAATTCACCATTAATTTAACTTCATTGAATAAAGAGCGGCTTACAAATAAATTAATCTCCCAATGCCAAAGAACCTGGTACTTGGAAAAACCATGTTGTTAATTGAACCACGTCCTAAGTTTTGCGGTTAATTGCGGCATAGTATACTGTCAGATTTTAGTCAGAAAACATTATGGGTGACAAAAAAATCTGGAAAAGTTCGAAACATTTTTAATTCCAACCTTGGTTTTTATGAATGACGTTGTGCATGTGAGCCATTTAAAAAAACAGCCCTCATAAAACAATTGAACAGAGAGGTACAATGAAAGCTATTTTTGATGTCGTAAAATAATAAAGAAGGAAAAACAGACGCGATTCGCCCTGAACAACTGGGGATGATAATAATTCAGTCCTCTACACTATGCCGGAAGAATCTGAAAGCTACACTTTCTTTTCCGACTTATTTCATGATTCGAAGACATCGTACGGAATAAGTAAAATCTAATAGCGTAAAAAAAAGGGAAGAAAGGCATACTTAGCCAAAATATTAATTACTAATTTATATCATTGTTGACAAGCAATGAAGTTACAGTGATACTATTGTATTTTGGCTATATAAGCTTGTTAATTGGTATATTAAAGGAATTAGTAATAAAAATTGGATATCAAGGGTAGATTAGCTCAGGCTAAGAAGGCATTCATGGCGAAGAGGCAACTACTAAGCTCAAGAAAAAT
>WURS02059200.1:0-10727 GCA_011762765.2 Rhinocypha anisoptera | reverse complement strand
TAGGCGGGCACGGGTTGGTGACGGTGGGCGGGAGATGTTCCCGTATGAGTAGCCTTTTTGGATGGGCCAGGTTTTTGGTCCGAGGTGGTGTGAGGGGAGGAATAGGAGGGATTCATCGGGGATTTAACGGCGACGACTTCGGTGGGCGATGAAAATCCCGTCCGAAACAGATTGACCACAAATCCGACCGGACTGAATAGCCGGCAGGGGGACTAGGGGAAAGGTGATCAAGGTGATGTGAGGGGGGGGAGGGGAGGGAGGAGGGAGATGGGGGGGACGAGGGTCGTAGGGGGGAATGCACATTGGAATTATGAAGAACTGCGTGTATGTGTGTGTGCGCCTGAGAGTGAATGGAAACGAGGAGACGATAAAAACGGAGTGAGAATAGCCGAAGATGTCTGAGGGAGACCTTCAATGAAAAGATCTGGGGATGGATATAAATAAGCATGAATTAATATAAAAGTAAAAGGAAAGAAGAAAATGACGCACAAAAGAGACGTTGTAGCACCTGCAAGGGGGGTGAAACGAAATTCGCATAAGGGAGCGAACAGCAAAACATAGGGCGAGCTATCAAAAACCTCAACCAATGGGAAAGACGCTAAGACAAATGTATCACCTCTAATAATCATTATTGTGAGAATGGTCAGTTTTCCACCTGACTGGATTCTCAGGAAGGACTGACACTCTGAGTTATCACTCAGCTCAAGTTTAACTGCAGGTGTACAGAGCAGCGGGCCCTGAACCCGGATCCCCCTTTTCCCACTTTAACCCCTCAGATGCGGATAGATGCCTCGTTCTTTCTCGACGGCTGTGTGCGGGGGAGAAAAGTGGCCGCGAGGCACTCTTCCCTTCTGTTTACGACAAAGGTTTGTTAGGTGGCGGACCCGGGACGACCCTTATTGACAACGTAGCCCAGTTCCCTCCAATGGGGGTAGATACCCTTAAATCCATTAAAAAATACAAAAAAATCCTGTTTACACTTGATATTCCGTCCTATGGGCATCCATTTTGTCGAAATGCTATCTTATATTCCTCTGTCTTTGCTGAGGAACTATTTTTTTCAATCCCCAAGTGCTTATTATCAGCACTATGATATCCGTGTATGATTTATGGTGCTATAGTTTTCATATGCTGTGTTATTTCTAGTCCATTGCTAAATAGAAATCAATATTGGACTACATAAGGCTTCTGACCAGATTCATTTACATTTATAATATCCAGTAAAACCTCTGCCGCTCGCCTTTTAGGAAGTATTTTACGAACTTGACTGAAATGCTTCCTAAAACCACTTACTCAATGCGCATTATTTCCCATAATTATCTCTGTGTCTCATACCTAAACCTATGATATTCTAGTCTACTTCGCCTTTAGTTTAAAAATAGAATTATTAATACTTTGAGTAGCCTATTCTACGAACAAAAATCTTGTCTGGTTCCTTATTTATACTGGGTATAGTTATCCCTTTCCTGAATGACAATTTTTTACTCTACTGGACAGGGCACGTATTTCTTCCTTTTTAATTTTTCCAAGGGTTCGGACTACCCTCTATTAAATACCTCCTCTGCACATTCTTTTTCTCCTTAGGTTATTATTTCTCTCGTTGTACTTTATTCTCCCTACTGTGTAATAACACTTCCTTTCTTTTTTTCATGTATATATCATCCTACCTTCAACTATCCTAGTATTTCTATTATTATATCATTACTTAATTCTATTACTAACTACTGTTATTATCAATAGATTTTTCAGTTTTACCCACTCAAAAGTCAAGGACTTGTTAATTTTCTAATATGTCGCCATCCCGTCATCCGCCCTATAAATATTTTTCCATACTTTTCCGTAATAAATTTTTAATTTTAAGATTATAATTCTCCTTTTGTTGACAAAATGTATTTCAGGGTAATTATTGAAAATAGTGGATTAAGGAAATAAAAAATATAGCAGACACAAATGTTATTGGTAAATTACATCGTAATTAACTATTACGTGTGTTATATTAAGAAAATACACAAATTTAAATCAATAAATAGTGATTTAGATATTACTTGCATATGCAAAACTTCTAAGTCTTTTTTACAGCTATTATTCAATTCAGAAATTTAAGAATAAATTATTCAATTTATTTCTCCCGACTCTAGTCGGAAGAAATATATTTTCTCAGGGAACTAAAGCAATGCAGTAAAGATAAAGAAATATAAAATGAAAACCATAAATTAAAGCATCTGTATCTCAATAATTCAAATTATCAATGGTTGAACTTACGTGTTTCTGTATTTTTTTATTAGATGACTTGTCTACTTTTGGGCTACGACGTTGTTCCATATTTATATTAGATGCATTAACGTGATGTTACTAGTTACATCTTTTTAATGCACAAGGCAAGCAAATTTATATAATGATTTAGCAGAAAATGTTTACATGATATTCTGGCAGTCTTTATAAATATGACGACCCAAGTAACCCGTTATTTTTCCTCTGGGAGTATGAACAAGAACTACTCCCCCATCAAATAAGTAAATACTTGCAAAAAAGAGCATATTTTACTTGATTTTTTATCTGATTGTCTTTTTCAACCGTCTAAATGGAAGATATCAAGTAAAGAAAGTCTGCTAAGTGCGGTGATCTATAAACTGACGTAAAAAGTCAACAAAAATAAGAAAATTTACTGTTCAGCTTTTATCAACACTTGTGAGAACGTCCTGTTAACCGAAGCTGATTCCAAAAATAAAAATAAAGCTTAAACGGTTAACTAAAACAATGGAACAAATTACGTTTACCTACCATATGGAGGCCTAATCGCTGCTGTTTCAGATCTAAATAGGCATTAGGAAGCTGTATTTCACGATGCGGGAACTGCACTATCAACAACATCGTAAAAGGAGAAAACGAGGCTTACTCCCGTAGAGGTCTGATTGGTTTAAGTCTCTCCCCTAGGTGCATTGAATGGGCAAGGGAGCTGCAGACCTTAGTGTGTTCTCCCTACCCCCCGGTGAAATTACACCTTAACGAGCGAGGAGAAAATCGATCTTTTTCGGAAGATCCGCTACTTCTTGAAAAGCGTAAACGTTTACCATAAACTCGGTGGGAACAAGTAGGATCTTGTCCTCCTCTTTTCATCCCCGGTGTCCCCTTCCTCTTCCTAGCTTCGAACAATTAATACCGAGCCCGGTGGAGCCGAGGCAAAACCTTACACCTGCGAGTGCAAAGAACTGCTTTCCCCGCTCATTCCACCCCCCCTCCCCCTCCACCGGCAACTACCCTTCCCACCCACTTCTTCCCTTCCCGGCAATGCATCCCTGGTTACCACTGACAGGTGGCTTCTGGTGTGTTCATTTTCACATACATTAAGTATATAATTCTCGTTTAACACTGCACGAGCAAGAAAACAAAGAAGGATTTACTCTTTTTTACGAAGTTTATTTAACGTGCGTGAATGAAACATATTAATGACCGTGCTTAAGGAGAGAGAACCTCTCTAAAGAACACGCGGTGCGGAAGTCTCTCCGCTTACTCTGGGAAAAAATCGGGAGAACACGAGCAAAAACTAATTCATGCCTTTCCCTCTCTCGCGCGATACGTGCCTTACGTTCACGTATACCTGGTTCCAAGAGAGTGGGAAAAATATCTAAAGAATAAGGATTAATTGTAAGAGTTGGTAAATGGCGAATGGATAATGGAAGAAACAACAGTGACCTGTAGACATTCATTAAAAATAAAAAAAGAGTTGTCATAAATAATGGAATTTATTTTTTTTATTGTAGTGACAACGGATCTAAAAGAGAAAAGATAATTAAAACTGAATAGAAGACATATGAGAAAGTGGAAAGAATTTGTGTATCGAGGAAGTGAAAAAACAGATAGTATTCTGAAGAAGAAAAAAAGTGACACACGGAGGTGCGTGAGTAGCGGTAGAAATGACGTAATATAGTATAGAAAAAAATAAGAGTTTGAAAAAGGATTAAATCCTCCCGTGTACACTTTTCGTGGAAATGTAACTGCCGAGAACGAGGAGACGTGACGACCCTTTGACGAATTCAAGGAAGGGTTCCAAACAGTTAAAGTGTATATATCGAGGAAGTGGAAAAAGGAGAAAAGTGTGTGGGGCCAGCAGTTATTGAAAAAACGTGCCCAATTGAAAGAAAGGGGGAGAATCATCATTTCAGGAAGACAAGAAAGGATTATAAACATGTCAATGCGTAATGAGAAGTGAATGGAAAGGAGGGGAAGAAGCAAAGTAAGCCCGAGGAAACGGACGATAGTGGCTTCGATCGGCGGCGGCGAAGAGGAAGGCGGTACAGAGAAAAGAAGGTTATTTTTATAAATAAAATAACAGAAAGAAGGGACTCGATGGACGGGTATGGGAGGCGGTGGAAAAGGCTGGTGGGTGGTTGGGTGAGTGGGTGGTTGGACGGGTGTAGTGGGAAGAGAAACCTTTGGGATAAGGGGGATGGAGGGGGAGGGAGTGAGAGAGAGAGCAAAAGAGGCCGCTTTTTACAGGAATGCGACGGAGCGGCCTCTCTTGGAGGCAAAAGCCGAGCGTCTTGTGTGTCGTCACATGAGAAAAAGAGTGACACTCGACGATAACTCGTGGAGGGCGGCGTGGGCGGAATGAAAGGGGGCTTAGGGGAGGGGCGAGGGTAAGTGGATTGGGGACTAAAGGGGGAGGCAGGCATGGAAAGGGAACGGTGGGGGGGCGAAATGGGGGAGAGGTAGGGGTTGGAGAGGAATGAGAGAGAGAGAGAGAGGATAATAGGGTGGAATTAAGAGAAAGGGGCTAGAGATGGCAGGTGGCAGCGAGGACGACGAAACGGGGGAGAAAATAAAGAAGGATATTAAAAAATGGAAAAGAAAAAATATTAATTTACTTAGAGAATTAAAAAGTGAGAGAATTGGGTGTATGTTTTGGTTGATATTAAAGTACCAGTAACTTTTAACAAGTATTTTTTTAAATCTTAGACCCATTAAGAAGGCTGGATGCTACTTATGAAAAAGGATTTTGGGATTATACAAAGAAAATTTCTTGAGATAATATTTATTAATAAAAATATTATAAATTTCAGAAGAATAACAAAAATACAAATGCTGATAAATGATATTTGAGTAGAGGGAGGTAATTATTAATCAGTAGAGAAAATTATAAAAGCTTAGTGATTCTCTAGAGGTAAAGTACTAAAACTTACTTCAAGTAGATATAACCGTATGATTATATCTGCTTGAAGAAATAATCATGGATAAATAGATAACAGATAGATTATTTGCTCATATCTTTTTTATGTATTAATGATGTTATCTTTGTCTAGAGTTAGAAATCTTCATAATTTTACAATTATCATGAATATATCCTGTTTAAAGGTTTATCATTTATTTTAGACAATGCGTTAATTTATGAATTTTTATTGTCCATTTGTATTAACATCTTGGCCCTAAAAGCAAGGAGGCATCTTTGGATCCAGTGTTAGCCACATTGCGACTCGTCATTACTACGAATCAATGTTAATATGAATTTTATATAATAATGAATGTTAATATTCGTTTGGTTGATAGAAGAAACGGATGAGATAACTAAGTAGTTCATAACAAGATCATCGGTAGAAGAAATATTCGATAGAAAGTCTAAAACAGAAAACGGGCAGAGGGTCATTTGAAAAAAAGAAAAGTGTTTATGTGAAACCATTAATCAATTTCGAAATGATAGACATCCATTTGACTACGATGCCTATTTTTTCACACTACATGAAAATATTCACAATTATTAATAATTAGTTCAAAAACTTATATGTGAATAGAACGAAAATTACAATTGTGAGAGTGAGTTTTGTAACTGGGCATTCATTGGTCCAAATTAGAGATAAATGTATTCCTGTCATATCCATTACCAAATGGATTAGTCCACCACTAGCAGTCATTGCTTTAAATTTGCACACAATGTTTACTCGTACCCAAGGTAATTATCCTCCTTCCTAAATGAAGCAGTAAGAGATGAGAATGAATGGGAAATATAGTTTACTGCTCTTACTTGTGAAATATTTATTGAGCGTTATTAATTTTAAGAGGGCGTAGCAACCGAGTGGGTAGAGCGCTTGGCTGTTGAACGGTTGACTCGAGTTCAAGGCCCGGTGACTTATATATGCACTAGCTAAACCAAAGTTGTCGGTAGCAGATCTTCGGGTAACAGATCTTCGTGGGAAACCACAGGCGGCACAAGAAAAGGTACGGATCTCCTTTCTACTATGATGTACATATATCTTTGCACACTCTGTGGCGCGCCTCTGGGCTTATTCCTAGGTGAACGCAGTTATAAATGCATTAAGAGAATTGAAATTTCAATAAAATATTATTCTACACTCATAATGCAAATGACAGTTTCATATATAACGCACTGTGATAACCTACAATATCATTCATATTACAGTGACTTTTATGTTTTAAACACAAGATGAATTGTCCATTTCGCGGGTATTTGTTTGGGCCTAGTATTAAGTGTACTCCATTACCTATGAAGTTAGAGTTGAAGACAATAGCTATAAATGGAAATAAATCAAGGAAAACCGAAGGAAATGACTCATCAAGAGAAAATTTAAAATATCTTTGGTCAAGATGAAAAGCATAGACTTGGGGAAATATTTTCAATTGGGATTTAGTATTAACGGGAGTAAACTTGAAAGAAATATTCAGTCGATGGTTCTCCATGTTCCAATCATTTCAACATTTCGTATCTTTTAAATCTGTAACTCTTTGTTTGTAAAATGAATATTGTGTTATCTCATAACTTTCCACGAATAGAACTTGGTCTTCGTTCTTTGTGAAATATTTTTTTAACAGAGAGGAAGAGAGCTTCACAGCAAAGTAGGACACCCTAAGGGAAGGTTCCTTGAATGTCTAACGAAGGAGTGTCTCAAGAACAAATCCACTGACATCTCTAGATAACAGATAAAACTTTTTGGAGTTATTTTCTGTGTTCCAGGTCTTCCTGGGAAGCCACAGGTGGCAGAGAGAAAGACTGGTCCTACCTACATATATGACATATGATAGTGTCGCAGCCCTTGGGCTAAGCATTGGGTGACCTGAAATTTAAGTTATGAAACCGACCATAAAGCTAACAAATATGATTTTTAGATGAAAAATGAAAAAAAACAGGATTACTGCTTTGAATCCAAGGGGAGGAGCTGGAGGCAAATGTTAATCGCGTATAAATACTTTAAATAGATAGTTTATTTTTTATTAAAAATTTTATTTATTTTCCACGACAAATTTAATTTTGATTTTTTTAAATATGAAAATGTCAGAAACATGAATCTCTTATGATATGTATTTGTGCTCCAATCCTGAATACATTATACAAATATTTCCGTCTTGGTAAATTAAATTTACCCCAAATTTAAATAGTGGTAAATGTGTATGGGGAAGGTAAAATTGATAGGAGGAAGAAAATCTAAGAAATTTTGGGCAGGGTAGAAGATTTTTTTATATATGTTAGTTGAAATACAAAGAAGACAGGAAATAGCCTGACAAGTGATGGAATGTTGAATAGGGAATTGCAAGGTTGGATGTTGGGATGGGGTAGAGGATAAGTATAGGCATTATTGAATGCCTGAAATGAGGTAGAAAGTATACGGAAGTTAAAAAGAGCAACATTATTACTGTTCCACTAATGATAAATAGGTCCTTCAAAAATAATAGAGGCTCGGATAACTGTGACAAATCTTACGAATAATCGATGCGGTCAATCAGATATCTACGTGTGACTGGTAGGACACCAGTATTAATAATCATTGTATATATATATATGCATATACGAGGATTACATGTATCATGTTCGCACGCGATTGGATTATGTACTTTGAGACTTCCTTCATTCTTTAGGCACAATATTTATTAGGATAAGATATATATACTTGATTCTCAGGATTCTTTTGTAAGCTTAAACGGGAGGAACTACAGCACTCTATAATTACAAGAAAAAGCACTGGGCTGCCTTTAAGATTGAGAAAAGAGATAAATAAACTGATCGACAAATAGGATAGTTGGGAACAGATGCGCAATCGGGGGATGCATCCAAAGTTTTTTGTTCCACGTTTGAGCGTAAAAGAATTTATAGCCGAGATTAAGATCGAGCAAGATCCTGCGTAAATTGGCTCGCACGATTAGCGAAAAGCAATTCCCGTGAATGTTTGTATTTATGCACTGTGCCCCCGTCTGAACTTTTTCACTTCCACATCAGGATGTTCGTCATTCATGAATACCTTCTCGTGAAGGATTACATCAGTTATTTTATAAATTAAATTTACGTTAAAACAATTACAATGCATCAACTTTCCGATTGACATAAGGTGCGGTTAACCATTATTTGTTGAATACTGGTCACTTCGAGAAATATTAAATACTCATTGGCCTTCCATTTTTGTGCTCTTAAGATGTTACATGTGTTTCCAATGTAGTAAATTTTGTTAACTGCTACAGTTAACAAAAGTAGCAATGCAATTGAAAAATTATCTGGTAGAGACCTTCATTTTCCTAGATAATATTTGCGCAAATTTAAATTAGAAGGAGGAGTCACGTATATTTACTATAATATTATAGAGTAAAACTTTTAACAATGAACTTTTGAATTTGGATTCCGGTTTTTTTTTCTTTTACGCTCGATATTTTAATTATTTGATGTCGTGTTTAGCTAGGCAGAAGATTTTTAAACTCTATTATACTAAAAATGGATCTCTTCGAGTCCAAACTTCGTCATTGGGGAATCTGTCGCATAACCGAAGACCTATCCTGAAAATAAATATGTTGAATATCCAAGAAAAATAATTCTTGAAATGAATACTGGAGATGCGTAATGAGAAGGTCAAAAGGGTCCTTATTTTGTACTAGCTACCCCCTATATAGAGTATGCTTCGAGTATATGGGATTTTCATGACTTATGGTTGATGTTGGAGTTAGATCGTGTCCACCGTAAGGCGTCTAGATTTACTAAAATTTTTATAGCTAATTTAGCAGAGCCCCGAGATTATTGATAGAATTACAGTGGGAATTGTGTTTCACAGGCACACTTACAGAATAAATCTACTGAATAAAATTGAGGAAGGACACTTTCCAAAGATCGTGACTTGAAATCAGATACAATGAAAAATTCTCATGTTTAAAATTCTAATTTTTTCCGCGTCGGTTGACATAAGATAAAATATATGGTCAAAATTGAGAACAAGATATATTGTACACATTGTGTATTTTGTACATATTCTTGTGTGTCACTTCAAATATATCTACAAAAATATCTTTTAGTGAAAATAAGTGCATGGTTCAAGTTGATTCACTGTTCGCGGCTGGTGGAGTGCACTGTAGATTTCGGTTTAGGTGAAATGTACATTCTACCGTTATTTAGTCGGTAAATAGTTCAAAAAGTGAGTCAAAAATCTCAAAAGGCACGGAACCATATACGTTTTAGTGTAAGTAATCTGTACTATTACATTTTGTCCTGCTGAATGTACCTTGGAATATATTTGTCTGAATACCGTTGAAGCTATTGTTTGTATTAATTTGTACAGCTTTAAGCGTGGCACTTAGTATAGATGTCGATATTTATTTTGACTTTTAAATGTGCTATAAAGTTTAAAGCTAAGAGGCTGAAGTATTTACGTAATGTGCTCTCAGATAGATACCACATTAAACCTATCCTTTTCCGGTATAATCTACTTACTGTTTTATACTGATTATATATATATATATATAGTTTTCGAGGTATTCTAAATGAATCGACTTCATGTTTCAGAGAGCGATTTATGACTAACGGATGAATTCCTAAGACCCAGTCTAGGTGGAAAATAATGGTCTGGCAAGGAGGGGAAGATGCTCCCTCAAAGAACGAACCTACCAACTGAGCAAGATCGTTTCCTGGGATGAATATTTTTCTCCTTTAATTTCAATGTAGGCAAATTTTATGCTCTCACCGTTAAAAGACCAGCTACACGAAGTGGGAAGATAACATTGAAATTTTCGAGATATACTTGCTGCGACCCAGCTATGCCAAAGATTACACCCCCAGATTTTCCCCTGAACGTCATTGTCTCGGAATTAAAATACCGTAGAGCGCTGCCGACAAGGAAATCGGACAGGCGACCCCACATGCGCCTCCAAGGAAGGAGAAAAAAAAGAGAGATTTGTTGCTGGAGCCCTTATTCTCGATTCGGAGTGCTCCCTTAAAATCCCAGAATATTCCGAGCGTAATTGGAAGTAACTCTATACTTGCTCAGCTCCCTCAAACCCATCGATTCGCCTAGAACGAGAAAAGGGGGCGAGAGTCGGTCCGAAGGAGTTACAACGCATAATTAACCGTGGGAGAAAAAGACATTTTTGTTCCGCCCGCCTGTAGTTAGGACTAATCGGCGACGAATGCACAAAGGATGCGAGGCCGAATGAGGAATAAAAAAAGCGGGTAGATTGGGGTGGTAGATAGGGGTTTCCTTTGGGAGGAGGGGTTGGGGGGGGGGGGGGAAGAGATTAGGTGACTTCTGGGAGGTAATTAGGTGCTTACATTCAAGCTAAAACATCCTTCATATTATCAAATGAAACCTGTGCCGTCTATTGTTTTCCAGGAAGATTTCTGGGTCCTAGAAAATCACTCGACTAGGGTCTTAGTTGCGGGCGTCATCGGCCCTTGATTACGGGCCCCTCCGTTTAGTGCCCAAGAATTCTACTCTCTAGGCTACCACGATATTTTGCATCCTTTACTT
>WURS02059189.1:0-10727 GCA_011762765.2 Rhinocypha anisoptera | reverse complement strand
TTTGTAATTTTTTATCTTTTGTGGAAATATAAAAGTTATTTAAAAAACCATCACTCTATCATGGAATTCCACCAAGTCTTGGCCTCCACAGTGAACTTTGATCATAAGAAGCCTCTAATATACAACATTAGTTGATAGAAGGAGAAGGATAATAGGAACAGCAGATGGAATATTGATAGAGATAAAATAGGTAGATTCAATGGATCATTTCACATTAGGCAAAGTACTATATAGCCTATACCTAAATGTTCTAACTGCTGAGCTGTAATAATTTACTTTTTAAACGTAATAATATAGGCCAGAAAGTATAATCAACCATGATCATGTGATAAAGAATTATATTGAAATTTTCCTGATAACTCTCATCTTTCAAATTAATGGCAGTTCAAATACTATCATTATTATTTTATTCTCTCCATGTGTAGAGTAATTTGCATTTCTTTGACAACAGAATATATACACCAAATTCATATTTCAGGCATTCTTCAGTGGAAGCACTTTCATCGCTATGTTACCCATTTTATGCATTTCCAAGATGGTACAAGTATTACAGTTGGCACAATAAGTACACCCATTACATTTTCAAGGTAAATTGTAAATGAAATTACCTTCTTGTTTCATACACAATATTTAATTAACTAATTTCCCATTATCATATTTCATCATAGTAAGGATTATGGATATGTTTATAAACCGAATGGAGCCCTTTGCCCAATCACATTTAGTAGTTTGAAACTGCATGAACATGGAGAAGGGGGAAAACCACCAAAAGACTACAGCTTTTCAATTAAAGCAGGTTTGAAAATCTTTTTTGAAATTATGTTTATAATTATGAAATAATTGTGATGCTTCCAAATTGAATTAAATAGTCAATATATGACTCTTTAGCCATGTATAAACTTAGCAAATTTCATAAACTTCGATCAGTGATAAAGCATTTGCAAACCAATATATTCAGAACTTCAAAAACAGAATTATACCTACATGCCTCATTAATACTAATAACCTATTAGAAAATAAATTATAATGATAGATAAAAATAAATATAAGCTTTCAAAATGCTGTAGTGTATTTCTGCAGGAACAAAAATGAATATTAAATTCATTTTTGGAAGATCTAATAATTAATTAAACATAGTTAACATTTTCAAAATTCAAAAGAGAAGAAATAGTTTGGTAGACAATTATTTTATTAAAATAATCATTTTAATGGATATTTAAAAAAAGTTTAATTTGTGGCTGTTCTATCAGCTATTAGGTCATTTGCCAATCTCTTCACTTTTTCTAAGTTCCTAATTAGATACGAATAAAGTTTTCATTGGGTGTTCCTCATTATTAATACCTTTTCAATTATACATGGTTTCTTTCAATAAAGTCTTTGCTAGAATTTTATGCCACAATATTTATAGTGTCAGCCTCCATTACCCGGTACATATATGCTAAAATGGAAGGTATTTTAAAAATCATTTCTAAGTTTGCACATACATAAATTTATATAAATATTTAGTCAATTTTTTATTTAAACTTCAAACACATACAGAGTAGGTAAATTGATTTATTTCTGTATTTTCTCACCTATAAAATTGAGGGCAAAAATTTATTTATAAAATAAAAATGGGGCCAAAAGATTATTTTTATGCATGCATGATAAAACATAAGCAAGTTGTTAAAATAAAACTAATAGAAATTGTATCCCATAAAATGATTACTAATTTATTTATTAAATAAAACAATTACATATTGCTTTTGTATACTAAAGGAGGAAGAACTTATCACATTCAAGTTGAAGTCCTAAGATGTACAGAGTTTTATGCTGGATGGCAATGGGAAGCAAGATTTGTGAAGTGCATGGCTAAATTCACCTTCAATGGTAACATTGGATGGGGTGGAATAGAATGGCATTATAGGCATGCAGGCAGAAGACCTCTATCTATATCTACTAAGGATCCAGAGTGGACTAAAGAAAAGGATGAATCACACATGTTTCCCCTTCATAAGGAAGTAGACTATGGCCCAGTTATTTTGCCATTTGAAATAAACAGAGTTTGATCAAATATTTTAACAACTTTGTCTTTTTGACTTAACTTAAATTCTAAAATGTAGTACGTTTCTTAGAATGGCATTTTTGGAAAAAGTATTAGATACTCTGCAAAACCTCTTGCGCACCAATTTGGAAAAATCTCCAATGGAATATTCACAAACTCTAGGAGAACAAGGGTTTCTCAATACCTAGGACATCTTGGGGTCATTTGACTCCAGCTTCATTTTATCAAATAAAAAGCAGTTTTTTCTTCCCATAGACAGGGTGAGAGAAGAAAAACTTAGCATTTTCCACATATAATTTTATTTCAATACGACCCGGGTTTCTTCTCTCACCATGAAGGAGTTCCACCAAGTTAAGCCTGAGACGGTTTCCCATAGACAGTTTTATAGTAGTAATGTTCATATTTATTCTTTAAAAACACATCTTAGCATTTAGTATGGTATTCCAATAGGGAACATTACATAATTATCTTTTCTTAAAATCATGAATTAAATAATATTCAGTGGTCATGATTCAAAAAAATTTCTATTCACTATTATCACGGAATTGCATTATGTTTACTTAGTACAAAAGACCTGCTTCAAAATTTTATGAGCATAATGATTTTTCATACATTTCAAAAAAATACAAAGATATTAATTTTTAATACATTTCAAATACAAGGTTATTTTTTTGGTGCACTTTCTAAAAAATATTATTTTGCATTGAAAACATACATTGATTTATTTTGACATTTTTGAGATTTCCGGCCCATTTTCCTTTTTTGTGCTCTGAGTGACATGGATGTGGTATTTGATGAAGTTTTGTTTGTTTGATTTGAGCATGAAGGTGAGGTTTCCGTTGGAAATAAGAATTTCAACACCTCTTCGACTAATTTTTAGATGAATCTCTTGCGACTCAATTTACAATTTGTAGTTTTCCTGTACAGCAACCAGCTATTTATCGAGGCCAGATCCAGTATATTGAAAAATATGAAGAGGCCACCTTCTTGTAGTTGATCAAGTGGAATATTTCCATCACATGTGGCCCATAACATCTGTTCCCACTTTGTTTTTGTTGTAAAAGAGGATGGTGTCCGGCTTTCTTTTATAAGTGTTGGAAATAATGACATATAAGAGCATGGTACCTAGTAAAAGAATACTCTTTTTCTTATTTTCTTGGTAATTTTACAAGGAAGTGCAATAGAATTTTACAATTTACAATCCTCTGCTCTCCCTAAAAGGGACAAGGGTTTATTCCAGGCACATGCTGGGGGGCCAGACACCAGGAAAAAGTGCAAGGTCAGGTGACAATGTTATTTGGACAGAGACCAAAACAGTTACTTGAAAAAGATGATGTGGGGTCCATGGACAATAATATTTCACGCCAGTTCTCAAAGGCCTCTAAACCATGTCCGCTGTATGTTGAATGGCTGGATAAAGATTAGCATGTCAATGGGAGTACATGTGATTGTTAAGGTGAGGACAAGATTTGCAAAATAAGAAAAATACCAATAGAAAAAGACCATTAGCCTGTGAAATTCACACAGAGTAATAAGGGGTGCCACTTACTTTCCCTTTGCCCCTTGTGGTTCCCTGAAAAATTGGGTACAAAAATGATCACCTAGCTTATGTTTTTATATGGATGTCCAAAGGCATCATCCGGCCATCATTGAACCGGGTACCCTATGGCTCACGATCAAGCACTATACCCACTGAACTACCATGCCACCGAGTCAAAAGACCTTCATAACAAATTAAGAGCCTACGGGTAAGAGATACAGCAGGAAAACAAGTTGTGGGTCAAATGACACCCCAGCCCTCCTTCTAGGTATAACCTCTTATAAAAGATAACAAAAAATATTAGTTATATTTGTCACTTTATCAAATTTCAGGTAGAAATTAAGAGAGTAAAAAAGGATCCAAAAATTTAAAAATTGTCTTGATCAAGATTGTCTTCGTCAAGACTAATACAATATAAAGGTATTAATGTTTTTATTTTGCTGCAAGACAAACTTTTAAAAAGTATGTAATATTATATTTAATATCAGATGTATTTTGTTTATTTTATTTGATGTTTTATTGTATCTTAATATATTTCCTTGTTTTATTCACTGTAAAAGGTCAATTGTGGTTTTTTTTAGTATTTGGCTATTAAATATGCAATAAGTATAATAAAGTGTTAAAGCTTGTACAAGTTGTGTGGCTGGCAGCATGTTCTGGTGTGTTTAAGATGTTCGTTGAGTGTTAACAGATTATTAAACTAGGTGTTGTGTAAAACAATTCATGTTTAATAATATGTGATGGGTATTTGCAAAGTGAAATCAGTTTGAATATGAAGTATAGTGTCATCTAAACTAAAAAGGTGATCTTGAATGAAAGATAAATGTATCATTTCATACCTACATGTTTTAAAACAAATTTATAATGTATAATAGAGATATAAATATATGCATAATATCTCCAATGTAGGTCATCTGTTCATATATTCTCTTAATAACTGTAGGCAGTTTAAGTAAGAAATTATCTAAGTATCTGTAAGGAGATAGGTACCAACATAAAATCAGCTGAAAGTTATCATTGTGCAACTTTTCACCTTTCTCTTGCATCGCAAGACATTTAATCATATTCTGGCAAAGTGATGATACTTGGAAATCAATCATCCCCATTAATATGTCCATAGCTGCTTGTATTAATATTAATGAATGACATCACAAACAGTATGAAATATCCGTCACCTAGTTCTGCATCCCAGTCATGAGCAAAAATGAATGAAGATTCTGAAAGTTCCGCAGCAAAATGATTTATTGAGGAGCTTCAGGAAGAACAAATAGTTATTCGAAACCATACTGCAATATCTGACAATGAAGTCATAACATGTACGTGCCATGACAAAGAAAATGAAGTTAAAATTGGATCAGTGTGATGATTTTAGCAGTAAATTAAAACCAATAGTGACCCAGTACAGCAAAAAATAAGCAATTACAATTTGAAAGATCAGCTATCAAAAGAAAAAAACTTCCATCCATTTTTTATTCTCCTATCATATTATACTATCCCATAAAACAATATAAACTCCAACACCTTGAGTATTTTTATAAATCCAAAGAGCACAAACAGTTTCAATGATATTCACCAGATGAAGATTTTATCATCAAAACCGATCATGCTCTCTTTTAATTTGTGGAAATATACAAAGTATTGGACTTATGCCATTTTGTTATGGTATTCCATGGTACAACCTCTTCAGTGAATTATATAGTATTCAGTACTAGCGCCTTACTAACTGGTGTGTTAATGTAAAATGTTCAGTGGGCTAGAAAATTATCTCACCTAAGTTTCCAGGGCCACTTTTGCACACACAAGAGAATTTAACTATGCTTCTGGAAAATCGATTAGGAAGGTGCCAGATACATCATTCTAGCCTGGTTGGGAAATTAGTTACTTTTTCTATAAGAGCATGTATTGACCTTGGGATTATAAGGGAGTAACACCCTGACAAATAGTTCAAATAAGTCCCTCTCGCTTCTTAGAGGATTCACATATCCACCTGTGGTTTAAGTCATCGAGCCTGCATGAATGTTTATTTAAACCTTTCCTAATAATTATGATACAAAATAAATTATTTAAAAATCTCTCTGCATATTTTAATGTTTTTTTACAATCCACAATATACCTATTTAGATTACTCTTTGAATACAATAATGGCAACTTTTAAACTGGCATAAATATAAACAAATGTTAAATATGAAGCTTAATCATGTTATTGCTCTTGAATCACTGTGAAAAATACCGGCAGTAAAAAACATCTACAACAAAATATTAATAGTGTGAATTGGCAACTCCAACATTGTTCTCTGCAATATGGAAGCAGTATTTTTATAATCAGAGCTCTATTTTTCACCCACTCTATTACCACAATGTATGGCCTAGCAAAAATTTAAAAAATAGGATCTTTCAAAGAATTCACGAAGAATACCACCACGATGTCTCTTCTTGAACAAGGTACCAATATTTTTTATAAAAATCTCAGGCACGGGGTTTATTCTGCAACCAGGGCCAATGTAAAGACCACTCACAGAATAAAATCGACCAACTTCCCATTTACGCTTGACTGATGAACTTAATGCCTTCCTATTCCAATTTTCCTTATTACAGACTTGACAAAGGTCTGTATAGAAACATCTTTTTGCCTGATATAGAAACATTGAAATATTAAATCCTCCCTGTGGTCGTGAAAGTAAGCAGAACTCACTTTGTTGGGATACTTTTCTACCCTACTGTACAATAAAAAAACCGTTGGAGGCAGGAAGTGACTGATGGGCTAAGTGCATATTTGAAATGGAGATGCTAACTCCAAACACCTGGAAATAACATGCACATGGGATACTAACCCTTCAATTGGAATTTTCCTCAATTGCAACAATATGACTGTAAAAATATGCACACACAACAGGGCTTCCTGAATGATATTTATTCAAATGTAATGCCTAATTTCACTGACATACCTACTCCCTAAAACTGTTTCACATTTTCAGATTCTCCATTAATCCTCAACATGTAATCATTCTCCTTTTCAGACACTTTCAATCTTTTCAACAATATATTGTCTTCCCATAACAAACTAATTGTTAACTTTAACCACTGAAATGTAAATTGTTAATTTTAAAATTACCTAAACACTAATTTCTTCTCCTGCTACCAGTCCACCATCCAGAGCTATTATTTATGAAAAATACACAAAAACACCTTTTAATATATGTACTTCAGAAGCACCCATGTACTGATAGTCCTTATCCACCTTATAACATGCTAAATCTGTGAAGTCTCTCTTTATCAACATTGTCATATAAGAATTGTATATATTATTTGACCACAAAAAACAGCCAAATTATTAAATGCATGAAGGGAGAGATACTTTTTTTTCCATCTTCAAGTAACGTCTCCTCCCAGATGATCAGCACCATCTTAGAGATTATTATAGAATCCTTTGACATTGTATCGAAAAGAAATTCTGGTTTAAAAGAAAAAACTTTGCTTTTCCTCAAAATATAAATTTATTTATGACCAGTTTCGTTACTGTGTGACACCTGAAGATGTCACACAGTGACGAAACCAGTTGTAAATAAGGATAATTTTTGTGGAAAAGCAAAGATTTTTCTTTCAAACCAGCAATGGATTTACACAAATTGATGCCAGCCACCATTTCAAAAAGAAATTTGGTAAAGGTGAAGTTAAACCAGATTTTTCAGATTTGCAATAGAAGAATAGTCATTTCTTCCACTTCATCGGCCAACTTCCCCTTAATCACCAGTCACAACAGTTGATATTTTTACTTTATCATAACATTTCCAATATTGGTTTTCTGACTTTACAGAGTTTCCAACTTCCCTTCTTCTTGAATCCATCTTATCACTTTTATATTTGTAACTCACATACTCTAGCACACTCATAACAAACTCATAAATGTCCTCAGTATCTCAAATGCTTCTTAGTTTACCATTTTATTTTTTTCAATGTCCAGGTTTCAACCCATCCTCTGTCTCCCATTGAATTTCAATCCATCCTTCTCCATAGCATCCTTCTTGCAGGGACATGTCTAACTTGTTTTTTCCCTTTTCATTTGAAGTCTTTCCTGTTCCATTAATGGCTATCTCATCAACGACCATGGAGCACACAGTTTTCTAATTCTGTCTTTTGCACCCCTTTACTGATCTCAGGAATTTAATTTCAAATGCCTCTATTTGTCTTTCCTTTTTTGGGGGGGCCCAGCATTCAGATATTTGAATTATATATTTAGTAGAAGCTGACATTACTCACTGGAATCCACTTGTTTCTTTGGTTGTTTAACTTTTAATCATGACTTTATTGTACCACATCCTCTGATAGGAATTATTTTTTTTGCCTATGAGTTTGTCCTCTTCATATGTCACATCCTACATACTGAGTGTGATCCTTGCTCTCATGTAGAATCCTAAGTACATAGTTAATTTTGTCTTTATTGGGTTGTTACCTAAAAAGTACCACTAAATTGTATACTGCAGCATGAGTAATGGTATCTTTCATATTTTCCTTGTAATTACTTGCTTTTTCCATTGGTGGCTCTATTCGAGCAATGGTTAAGGCCAAGACTTTGTGGAAATCCATGTTGATAACAACAGAAATAAAACTTTGTGTTCCACACGAAATGTATTTATGACTCAACTAGTTTCTCTATACTGTAGCAACTTCAGGAGTGCTATGGTGGCTCTATCCCTAACTCCTCTGTTACACATTTTTCCAATTCTTTTTCTTTTTTAGTCCTTTACAGATCTCAGGAATTTCATTTCCTAGTACTTATATTTGTCTCCTTCGCTTTCTTCCTAAGGAATATCATTCTGATCCACAGAGTATAGTGGGTACTGACATTACTTTATATCATTTCATTTGTTTATCTGATATCCTATTGTCATTCTTTTTATGTAATTTTACATCCTAGATACTGGAATTGTGTACTTCTGCAATCATCAATAGTAATTTTTCCTTCTAACCCAGCGATTTCAAGAGTTCCATTGTTTTTGCTTTGGCTATTGTTATTTTAATGATACATGCGGCAACAGATTGGTAGATTTATACACTGCTGTTTGTATTTTTCCTTCATTCCTGGATTATAAACTACTCATTGGCTAAAAGAACTGTGTTTAGGTATTCCAAATGTGTTCATTTTATGCACAGTGCTGTAATTTCTTCTGGTCACCATATAACAAGATCATCTATGCAGAGACTGAACAGAGTAGGTGACACCCTGCATCCTTTCCCAATTCCTTCACTTCATGCTGAGCAAATTCCATAAAGTTACGCTTGAGACAATAACTATCCTTCACTTACTTTTGAGTAAGAGAAACAGCTTGAATCTCTGAAAAATTTTGATGAGATGCTGGAGAATATTCCGCACATTCCCATTGTGCAAATACAGAACTCAGGTAAATGGAATACCATGAGTCAGTGCTATAAGTGAATAAATATGTGAAATTTAGAAATCACAATTGATGTCTATTTTATAACCTTGATTCGGGCCTTTTTTCATGATACCATGACCTAGATTACCTTGCTATTTTACATTTCAATGTCAGGAAAGAAGTTTGTAACAGTTCACAGAATTTTTTTTTAAAGAGTATTTCATTGTGAAGAAGCAAAGTTGTGGAGGTAGCAGTAATTTTGTGAACTGATAAGTAAAAGCATATACATATATTGTTCCATGTCACATATTATAAATGTGGCATAATTCCTCTATTCTGCCTTTCTTTCTAATTGAATTCTTCAGCCAAAACTCCAGTGAATATTTCCTAAGATTGAGCAAGTTAAGATCACATCCAAACTTTTCAAAATACATTCTTGCGTTTTCCCAGTAATTTTTTTTCTGATTAAATTAAGGCTTAAAGTTTCTTGATCATATTGTAGGGTGCTCGCCGGCTAACCCATAGGTTGTGGGTTCGAATCCCGCCCAGGGCATGGATATTGTGTTTGTCCAGATGTGTTTTTTCAATGAGTTGAAGAGGTGCGAAATGACTAAAGCCGTTGAAGCACCCTATAAACAAAAATACTACTACTACTTCTTGATCATATCAATTTTTGACCAAAGGCAGGCTGTTAATATTATCTGATCACCATGCCTGTTATATTTCTTCTGCCTGGCACAATGGAAAATAGTTTTTGATTAGGGGCCTAAATTTTCCTTTAGTTATGAATTTTGCAATGTAACAAAAATTCTATTGTGAGCATTTGAATTGCAATACATTTATGAAAAACATTCCATTCTATTAAATTTTATAGGGCTGAATTCAGGAAAAATCACCTTAGCCTAGTAGTGCAATATGAGGTTAATAAAATTATACATAGGGTATTTATTGGGTACATTGAGTTTTGCAATGACTCATATCTAAGCATCAGCACCCTACACAGATCATAATGGTTCTGTTACTGCTTTGGGAAATAGTTATTAATTTACCACTAGCTCATCTGTTTCCTTCTACTGCATGCTTTCAGTATCAGTTTATTTATCTGAATAATCTTTAGCAATAACTTGTGGGCAATACTTATTATATAATGTAAATCTGTTATTTGTATCAATATCACCCTCATTTCGTAATACTGTGGTATTTGATGCATAAGTTTGATTGCATTTGATGCATAACACATTAGTGGTTCATCAGAGGCTTATACCTCCAGCAATTGTACAAAAAGGTGTGTAGTCTCATATGGTGTCATAGTCACCTTCTGTCTATTTCTTCATTGGTTGGTGCATTCATTGAATATGAATGTGGTTCTTGATTAAATCTTTGTGGAGAATCCTTTGGACTCATAATAAAAAAATCCATAATCAAAGAATGGTCCTTTAAGTTTTAAATTTGTCTGGAGTAATATTACATAAATGATTTTTCATGTGGAAACTTGGCCAAAAATGTGTAAATTCTCCAAGTGCATACATCATCATCTTTATTACACAAATATTTTAAATCGAGGGCATTGTAGGAAGGACAGGTCACATTTGACATCCTTCAACTCTGGTTGATATCTGAATTTTTTTGAGCAAATTGAAATGCATAAGTCTTCTATCTCATTTTTTGTGAGTATTGTAGAATGTATAGGGTGTTGAGTGTTACATTGTATCACATTGTATCATGTAGGCCATCAGCCACTAATGCACATGCGCAGAGTGTTTCATTT
>WURS02059179.1:0-10727 GCA_011762765.2 Rhinocypha anisoptera | reverse complement strand
TGGGCCGAGAATTTTCCTAATGATTTTGCGTTCTTCTTTTAATATGTTTTCCAGGTCTCTTTTTATGTGTAGTGTAAAAGTTTCGCTTGCATATAGTGCCTCTGGCTTGATTACTGTGTTGTAGTGTCTGATCTTTGTATTTATGGAAATGCATGTCTTGTTATAAATATTATGTGTCTTGCCATGTGCCCTCTTCATTTTCTGTAGTCGAGTCTTCTCAGCACTCTTCTCTCCTCCTTTGGATTCAAGGATCTCGTATAGGTATTTGAAGTGTGTGACTCTGTTTCTCTTGCCGTATTTTGTGTTCAGTATTTGGATGTCTATTATATATATATTGTTTATTGTGAGGGGAGTTTGTTTGTGATATGTATTGGGTTTCCTTTCGTTGATTGGGTTATTTATCTTGTGTGTCTCGTTTGAAACGGTTGGATTGGCAAATGAATGCGGAGGGAGTTCCGACTAACCTTGGCGGAAGAACCCTCTTTTTGTTTCCTTCCCGATTCCTTTGACGGGCAAAATGCTAGGATCCATCGCCGGGTTATTCCTGAAGTTGCTAATGTCCAAATGGCTGCTCAATTTTTCGACCTGCTCATCCGTTAAACTCTTCCCCAGGAACTCGGCCGCCTTTCGGATAACAGCGGGGAGGTCCTGCGTTTTCCAAAACAATAGACAGAGGGCAGTCATTTAGATCACGTTGTAATATTCATTTTTACGCGGATATGTAACTCACAGCTCCAGTTAAAAAATAATTGCCCACCTTTTTCATGTCTTCGTAAAATAGAAAGAGCAGGTTCTTGTGGTCTCTGAGGTTCCACGCTTCGTCGACGTGAGCCCAGAAAGGTGTGTCGTTGACTGATGAGCAAAAAAGAAGAACAGAAGAATTATTGGCGGAATCGGTAAACGAGCGAGGGTGGCTGTATCGTTTGGAGATGGTCTTACCCAGGTTCCTTTGGAATAGATCCCAGTACTCCGCGAATGCCACCTCTTCCCCGTAGTAATTCAGCGTCTTGTTGAAATTATGATATGATATTGCAACATCTTTTGGGTTCCTCGCCACGTAAATGACCTGAAATACCATTTCGAAAGACATAAGAAATAATTCCGCCACCTTATAATTATCTTTGCTCATGTTTATTTGTTAAACATTAAAAAATTAAAGTACATTACTTAATTAACTGTTCGGTTTGAAGTGCATTAATACAACTGGTAACTACTATGAACGCTCAGGAATTACAAATTCCCAAGACTAGGAGAATAATTGGCTATATTCTACTATTGAACCACCCATTAAGAAGTAAGGCAATAAAACTTGGCAAGTTCACATTTATTATAAGTTAAACTTTTATTTTATTTATTTTAACTTTTATTTAAACTATATTTTTATTTAATAAAGTTTAAATAAAACATTGTGGACTCACAAAGTTTTATTGTCTTTCTTCACCATGGAGTTCTTTAAGTAAAATAATAGTATTCTTTAGTCTACGTTGAAAGTAAGCAGTAATCGTTTACAAATTCGCCTCTGACGATAAAAATTAAATTCAATAGATCATCGGTTAACGAAATGAGCCAAGCATGATTGTTTAAAAAAAATTAATTATCACATTTTTAAATTGATAGAATAAACCCGCCCTGAATCACATTGCCCACGTTATGTGATTACATGCATGTAATATACGAGGAGATGGTATGAGGATATCAGTGCCTGGCTCTATGTCAATAACAGGCTGCTATAGGCAGGGCAGGGAAAGTTAAAATGAGTGCATCTGAGAATTAGCCATGGGCGATGGATGGTTGATCTTTCTTTTCCTGCTGTAATATTTTGTATAATGTTCCATGCAATATCCATGGATCCACTTGAGGGATGTCAGAACTTTCCCCGATTATGGATGACCGGCAGCCTAAAGAAAATTCTCGCCCCTCGACTTCTCTTTAATACTCATTCACATTCGGTGGAGACAGGCGGGCGAAATGTCTTCCACTATCGAAAATTGTGCGGAGTCGTAATTAATCGACGCGTATCTTTGTATGCGCAATCTGTTTCTTGTTCCTACCTTGCACGTGTCGAGTAACTTCGGAGGCAGCAGACTAAAAGGCAGGTGGGTTTTGATGTGTCGTGGAGATTTCATCTTTGGTACCTTTTCATAGCCAGGGGAGATGCGTTGCTTAAATTTTTCCAAACCGACGGGGTCATCTTTGTTTCTCTCCATTCCTTCCCTTATGGCCTCGGTTCGCAAAACGAAATTGTACCTGGAGAGAACAAGAAATTTCGGTAGGAAAACTTTTTATCATAACTCAAATGAAGAGATGGCATTGGCAAAAACATTATCTGAGTTTCAAAAGATAGACTCAAATGTTAATTTTCAATGTTTTTGAAAAAGGTGAACGGCTACAGAATACCCATAATGGAAATTAGAAACACCAGGATAGTTATTAAAGGCTCAAGACTTAAAGGAAATTACGGAATTAATAATTCTATTAATAATTTCTATATTACCGGAAATTTTGGTTCTTTAAAATACTACCATCCACATGAATCGCTGAACTAGGAGATAAAGGAGATTTATTAAATAAGAAACACATTTCATAACAAAAATCCCCAACAAAGGCTGATGTGACCTTGCCCCTCCTGACCCCTGAAACCCCATTATTAAATTTTCTTGAATGACTAACAAGGCGTTGAAAAACTATGAGCAGTAGACACCTAATTTGTTAAATTAATTTAGATAAACATTTATTGATGAATTTATTTTTTAAAAATGCTATGTTCATTGTACCATGATATAATATCATATAATTTAAGTGAATATTAGTCACATAAAACGTTATAAATGATTTCTTAAGTGTATTGATTATAAGAAATTATTTTTTGTAAAATTTTTATGCATTCATTTTTATTTTTACTTGACTTGTCTTTTACATATAAATACATACATAGATCCATTTCCTCGAATGAATAAATCCTCTGTAAAGTGGATTAGAAATCGACACTACATGTTTTTTAAATTCTATTTTTATAATTTTCCAAATCTGTCATTAAGTCTGTGATTCTGATTATAAGTGTACGGTTTGGGGATCGTTGAGTACGGATTTCTGGAGGCAATGGTGGCAGTGGCTCGAAAAAGTTTGGGAAACAGTACTAGACGATTGCATTCTCTCCAATTAACAGTACAGTGCAGTGGGAGTATTGGCGGAAAGGACGCGATTTAGATTGTTCCCAAGAGATAGGAAAATTTCCATTTTCTTGCGATCGGGAGTGTACGGTTGGGCGCAGGAACCAATCGGGTTTCATAATTTCTTTCCTGGGAATAGATGTTCATATTTTCCTGGCCAGCGGCGCCAAAATCGTGTTTTCTCCACAGTTAAAAAATATCCGTTCCAATACGGAAGATTTCAATCCTGTAGTGGAATACCACAATCGTGATGGGGCCGAGCGATTGGACGCAATCTGAAAGATTGCAGTTTTTTAGTGGCGTTTACACGGAGGTTGATCGTCGGAAGGTTCTCCAGCGCGGTGGACGTTCGGAAAATTTGTGAAGAAGCAAATAAATAGTTAGGGTTCATAAGAAGGGTACGAAAGGTAAATGAAATGAGACGGTGAAAGAAAGCTGTCACTAACTACTCTAGTTAAGCCATATTTCGAATATGCCTCTAGTGTGTGGGACCCCCAAGAGACAGGATGGGTTTTGGAGCTTGGATCGAGTGCAGCGTATAGAGCAGCTAGATTTGTGAAACGTTGTTACGACCAACGTAGCAGCGCAACAAGCTTATTGGAAAAATTATGTTGGGAACCACTTGCTAGGCGTAGATTGAAATACAGGTTAAATTTATTAGTCAGATTTCAGGAAGATCACTTCAGCGAATATATTTTATATTTATATTGTATGCTTTTTAAAAATAAATTTTAAAGGATTTTGTTCCAGCATGATATGTAAAATGTTTTTGTCAATGAAATTTTTGCAGGTAGTTAGTTTCTTTCAATGGGAATTGCATCTGGTATATGCATGTCTGGTGATGCCTGGGTCACTCACCCCCTGCCCCCTTGCTCGCAGAGTATTACGTAGACGTAAAGGTAAGCAAGCGGTGTTACGTCCGAGAGGCGGAAAACATAGAAATATTTTTGGTATAAGATTAATGTTTTTTAACAAGATTAAGGTGAAATTCGTTCAAGAGATGCATATCGTCTAGACCCTCATTCCCACGACGGGAAACTTACTCGAGGAATGGGAAGCGTTCGTTGAGTCTTTCTCTCGCCGCTCCCTCGTAGTCCAGGTCGTTGTTGATCAGCCATATCATCTCTTGAGTCCAAGTGGTACCTAGGGAACGCGCAAAAGTAACTTCTTCAGTAACTTTTTATAATACAACTTTTCGCTTTTGGTCGAAAAGAAAATTTTGAACTCTCTTCATTATCTTGTTCATTTCACACGCTTTCAAATTATAAACCAATATGGCGTATGGAAATTTATCAAAGGTTTTCTTATGATGTAAAAATAAATGCATGTGCTTGTCTTTCCTCAGATTTTCCAATTTTTTTAAATGTATGGGGTATCGAAAACTTTTATTCCTATTTTGAAGACTTCAATCTGAAAATCATATGCCTACCTGCCATCATATAGATATCTTTTAAAGATGCACTTGATTTTCCTCGGATTTTTTAAGGTGTCGTTTTATTTATCGTATATCGCGAAACTTGTATTGCTTTTTTAAGACTTTTATCGGAAAATCATATGTTTACCATCATATGGAGGATATATATCGTGGAATCCATTCATTTTTCGTCCACCATGGAAGAGTTCAATGAATTACGCACCGAGACTGTGAAACTTTTATTTAAAAAAAAAAAAGAAGAATACCGAATAAAAGATGGACTGATAGAAACGGAGCTACTGCCTGTATAATTATTACCCAAATACTGTTTTGAATTTGAGAAATTACATGTAAAGGTTTATAAAATTATTTTTCTATAAGACACACGTTATTTCGAAATTCATATTTTTTCTTACCCCAGAATATAAAATTTAGCTTCCTGGAATTTTAAAACCAATTATTATTTTAATGTGTGTTTTTAAAAGGGTTTAAAATGTTTTATCTGCTTATTTGCTCTCGCGAAGAAAAATATAATTAAAGGAACAGTAATTCGGCCGAGGCGTAATGAACAAGACGAATATTTCGTCTCCTTTCCCGTTTTTCAAGCGTTTTCTTCCCTTTTGCGACCCTCGGCAGCCACAGTTTCACTTTCAAAATGTTTACGAAGAATGACGTTTTGATGACAGATAAACGACATGAAGACGATGTAAGATATATTTTCTTCTATGGTGTGTCTGTGGACATTTTTGCAAATGCTTATAAGTCAGCGTTGCACCTTTTCTATCGCCGTTGGTAGGGCACATGACCCTAACACATTTGGCGGGGATGGTCCTCACCTGACCTTGGAAGCGTGGCCACCCACACATCGTCCGGCCTCACCTCCACGTCGTAGTACTTGGACGCGTCTTTGGCGTACTTCCCGTAGAGGAAGTATTTTTTGGGTCCCACGTAGACGAATCCATCCTCGCGGCTCGGAAAATACTTGAGCACTTCCTTGGTGATTTCAGGTTCCACGTCCGTTATTTCGAATGGGAGCGACATCTGGAAACAAAAATCAAACGCCTCGCGTGAGACGGAGGAAGTTGCCGCATAAAGTTATAATGGGTAGAGTGAGCCTCCTGGCTTGAGCAGTAGAGTGGGAATTGTTTCATCGTTGAGGCCACGTGACTTTTCCGGTGGCGCACGGTTGGTTTAAACATAAATTTCATACTACATGCCGAACTGTTTACGCTCTAGGGCATTTAACTAATTTTAAGGCATTCACAGACTTTAAATATATTTTACATTCAAAACAAAAGTTCATTCTATAAAAATGCTTCTTATTCGACAATAGAAGCAGGAAAATACTTCACGGGTTTAAGGTGGAAACATCAAATAAGAAATGCAAATGAGCAAATTTAGAATATATATTCAAACGATTTCCAGCCAGTCAGTAGTTGAAATTATATTGCAACAGCAACATATAGGTGAAGAAATATGAGTAACAAACATTTTTTGAGAGTAAATGAGTTAATTAATTGTATATGTAGGGACAACAAAATCTTACTTAAGTTCACGACACCAATATTATACAATCAAACAATAGACATGAAAAAACCACAAAAAATAAAGTTCAATTTAAATACGCATGTGTTGGTTGTGTTATTGGATTAAGATTAAATTATTCCCTGAAAATAAAAATCAATCGGCATTTTACTCCTACGGGACTCTTAATATAGTTAAATAAACAAAAGGTGTAACCATGACAGAAACGTCATCTTGCCATAAGTGACCAATGATTTCACATATTTGCAGTAACCAAAACTCGCTGATTATTACAACTCTACGGGTTGATGGAGGTGGTGTCAACAACACCCTCTCCACGGGATACTCGGGAAATTAATTTAGTTATCCATAAAAAGAATAACTTTAGTTCAATAGACTTCGGCTCAACTTGGTGAAATCACATTATGGACAGTTTTATCAAATAGTTGATGTCATCAGGCCGTCAAATAGATGACATCATCGGCTCAACTGATGATGTCAACTATTTGACGAAACCGGTCGCAATGATTTATTAAATTTAATTTTGTGAAATCGACAAAATTGAATGTCCCCCATTCTTACTGAGAATGACTTTTTAATTTCATTAAGAAGAATTTTTAAATTCATAATAACACATTATGTGGAAATTACAAAGTTATTCTCATTATGGATGTCCATAAGTTCCACGAAGTGATGTGATCATGCCCGTTGTCATCATGTTTAATTAAGTTTCTCCACGGTCCTTATCATTCTCGTCACAGCCGATCGCGGATTCAGCGACATGGGAGTCGTCCGGTTGCAATGCCGAACGCGAAGGAGAGAGAGAGAGAGTGAGCAAATGTGAGAATGTTCTTAAACACTTTTTTGTGGGAGGGTCGGTCGAAATGCAAGGGGGAAATAATGTCGTGATAGCGAGAGGGGATGTTAGAGATAAGGTAGGCATTAGTTTTGCGGGTTGTGGTTTAGTTAATTGGGTCAACCAATGAATGCACAATGATAATGCGAATGGTTAGACGAAGGAAGTAATGATTAAACTCCGCGACAACACCGTGTGGTAATGTTTTATCGCGGAAGGGAACTATGGCCAGCGACCGGGTTAGCCTGGTGGGTAGCATGCTCGCCGGCTAACCCAAAGGTCGTGGGTTCGAATCCCGCCCAGGGCATGGATGTTGTGTTTGTCCAGATGGATTTTTCTATGACCTGAAGAGGTGCGAAATCACCATAGCACCGAAGCACCCTACAAACAAAAATACTACTACTACTTAGTTAATTCTAAGGAGCTAACTAAATATTCAATATAAAAGTTTAGTTCTGAGATCCCTTTTCGTAAGATGAAGATGTCATTAATTATTTAAAGTCTTTCTTTCGCTCCCAACTCAAACAAATTACACTCCGTCATGATGTGAAAAAATTAATAGAAACGTCTATTTATACACTAAACACAGGCAAAGTTTATTGGGAAAAGAGGGAGGTAAGTTTAACACTTTTCAGTCGTTTGATCACCACTCAGCTCTACAACAATATTATAATAGTTGATTCTTCTAAATTTCTGCGTCTTTCCTTTACTGTAGCACAGTCTTCTAACACTACATGCATTACAACCACCTCAAGGTTGCCAGGGCAACACCGTTTTTTTTCAAATTTCGATAATTTATTTCGACCGTGGCTCATTCCTTGTTTAAATAAAAAAGTTCCATAAAAGTTGGTAGGCTATAGCCTACCACTTGCTAAGTGCCCTGTGTTGATGAAAATACCTCGTAGTCATAAAACTTTCTCAAGGTCGGGAAAATATTTTCCCAACAAAAACTGCACACTTCCTCTGTACATTCGACTCTAGAAATTTGAGACAAGGAAAATTTCCCAGAAAATCAATCACCGAATTTTATTTTTACAACCGATGGATGGAAATCAATGAGGGCTTTTATCTAACAATATATCCGCCGTTTATCCACGCACTCCGCTCCTTCAATGTTGTCCTCCTTCTGCTCTCATCCATTTTAGAAATCACTTCATATTGCTTCGAAATCAGTTGAATCGATCGGTGCATCAATTTTAAGATTCCAGCAGACAGCAGATATCCAATATCTTTTTTTGTTTGCATGCTCTAAGTGAAGGATGGCATGTAATGGAGGCGGCAGTCTTTCTCTCGTTTATGAAGTCTGTTTCACACTTGAAAGTCTTCGATCCGTTAACTTGTTTGCTCGTGTGACGTTAATTGCCGAACCTTCAACCTGTAAATATTCCCCCCCCCCTCTCTTTTCTCTCCCCACAAATAGGCCAACTACTGATTTCTCTTTACTCGGTGAATTCATATCCGCTATGTTATAAAAATAATAACATTGATATCACTCCTACAAAAACACATACAAGAACACAAAAATACAGTAGTGGCATTAGGCACCCCTGTGGAATACAAATATTAAATTGTGGTTGCCATCCCCTTGTATTTACAGGAAAGTGAAAGTCCTTCCGTTTATCGATAGTTGAAAAATCCCCAATAAACAATAGTTGTGGAATATCCTTAGAATATACAAAGGTGTGTGTTCTTATAATTATCTAAAACATATTTCCTAAATGACCTGATGGTAAAACAACAATGTCTCATATAAACAAACTGACTGCTCTAATATTAGAACGAGATTAAAGACTAAGTTAAGACATTACAAAAGAAAAACTCATATTAGTCTCTCATTTAACAATGTTGTAAGCATAAAATTACCTATAAATTTGTAAAGATTGCATTTTAAGCAGACAGAATTGATTTATAGCAAAGCTCGGGTACTGTTTCACGGTCATTTTAATAGTGATCTTTTATAAGTACATTCATAAATCTAAGGTACACTTAAATAAATAAACTGTTACGTTTAAAAATAAACATAATGCTTGAATAAAATTAAATATAATCTTTCACAAGAGAAAAATCTCTACGGATGAAGAAGGGAGAAGAGTTACCAAAGTTTGAATTCTGTAGTCGCGCTTTTTCTCAATTAAATTTTCATTTAGCGGTAATTAAAATTTATTTCGGGTTATGTTTGTTCAAAATTCTAACAATATATACACTATACTCAAACTAAATATAAGTTTACAAATATTTCGCCTGCGATTGAATCATCAAGAGATATTAATACTATCCCTCCCAGTCTTCTTACCAGGGGTAATGGAGGTAAAATTTGTTAACGAAGCATTAATATCTATGAGAAATTGAATTACCCAGCTAACATTCGATTACATGTAAACCATTTCAAACACTATAATGATTCACCAGCAAAAAATTAATGCAGAATTACATTTCCTTGGATAAATGGATGGATATCCTCTGGGCATTGGATGGATATACTCTAAGGTTCATCTCCCCAGCTATTCAAGGTTTTCGAAATACAGAAGAAAATAGTAAGGTCAATGTGGAATTCTCAGTATAAGCCTCATTGTCGAATACTGTTCAAGAAATTGGGATTACTTACTGTTTCTGCTATTTATGTATTTAATGTTGCGGTGTATGTTAGATCTAATTTATCATTATTTGACAAAAATGACAACTTTTTTAATCAATTCACCAGAAAAAGTATTGACTTACATGTGATACAACAGAACTTCAATGTATGTTCCCATGGTCCGAAGGCTATGGTCATAAAATTATACAATGCACTCTCATCTTACTTGAAAGTCTTGACATCATTTGTATTATTCAAAAGACATTTGTGTAATTTCCTTCTTGAGAAGTGCTTATAAAATGTAGATGAGCTACTTAAGTCCTGTGTATAATGACGCTCTTTTTAATGTGTAATTTGATTTTTCGTGTTATCTGTATTTTTTACATTTTTGGCATGTCTCTGGGATAAAATAAATGATTGATTGAATACAGCTCTCCTAACAAATGTGATGGATCGACAACAACCAGTGTGGAAATTAATATTGCAAGAGCCACTCAAACTGAACAAAACAAGATATGGCGATAGCAGAAAAATAAATGTTTTCCTTCCCTCCATGAAACACTTAATGTGAAGACTAATTTGATTTGAGTTATATTCACAACCATTGTTGACAGATACCTAACCTTAAGCATTTCTATGGTCTTAGATGGGACACTCACTTATTTTAATTTCATTAAACCAAACTACACAACGGCTCTTTTTTTTTGTGGTATAAGAGATTTGATTCGCCTGATCATAGCGCAGTTGTCAAATATATAATTAAAGTTAAGTTTCAATGAAAATTGAAATAATAAATACATTTGATCAATTTGAAATTCATCAATATACATTTCTTTGACGATCAGAAAAACGAACTTTAAAATCCAATGGTTAGGTAATTGGAGCGAGGTAGTCTTCTCAATAAAACTAAAAGAAAATCTCCGCAGAGTATTCCGCACCTTTTAACTTACAAAAAGGCAATAAGTGCAACGATAATAACTTATGCAATGGCAGAAACGGAAATAATTACCATAATTTTCTGGAATTACATCCGGTGCGAGTTACATGCGAGCGTCGTATTGAAATTAAACCGGATAGGATGATATCTCGCGCGCCATCCTTCTCCAAAAGAGGATACCATCCAACCGACTTGGCAGGGGGGAGCGGCCCCCGTCGCGGGCATCCAAAAAATAATCTCCTCGGTGTATC
>WURS02059168.1:0-10727 GCA_011762765.2 Rhinocypha anisoptera | reverse complement strand
TTCCTCACTCACTCACTCACTCACTCGCTCACTCGCTCCTCCGAGTGCTCATCATTCCTTCCTTACGAATCCCCATTATGCCTTCTTGTCTCTCCATCTTGGAAAACACAAGTTCTCCTCCCGGATACCTAGAAAGAAATTCTCCGACCCACACTTTCCTCATTCCGGAATGTTGATCTTCTCACGGAATCCAAAACATATATTTCCATAATCATTTTATTAGGGCATGCATAAATATAGGCATACGTAAATTCATAAATGCGTGTGTTTGTTGGGGTATATATACATAGACACACACACAAACACACACACATATATATTCGCGGAAAACTCAGATGAGCAGTAATGTATGTCGCACGAACACAGAACAATGAAAGAACTGAGAGACGAATAAAGAAAAGACGGAACAGTCGCATAATCCAAAATTTTCAAGCAGTAGCTCTTCTTCAGTGAAGGAGTAAGATTGAGCGAAAACATGTCACGGTGGTGGAAATATTAATGGAAACCGCTAAATTCACATGAGAAAAAAGTTTTAGTCCTCAGCCGGGACTCGAACCCAGACTTCCCAATTACAGGTCCCCACGCCGAACCATTTTTTGTCATATGAAATCGTCGGTTCCCGTCAATATTTTCTACCACATTTTGTGTTCGCCCTTTTATATGTTCCTATCCCTTGCCTAATTTACTAAGATTTGAATGTTGTGGTGGTCTGAAAAGTTTCCGACCTAAACCTGAAGATGGCAACACTCTCAAATAGAAGCTAGTGAATTTCGGTGTTTATCTGTATACAGTTACTCACTAAAGTTTCAGTCATTTTGGACTCGCAGTTGTTATGTAACAGTCGTTTGAGTGAGTTGATGTGAGTGTTTTTGTGAAAATTGACAAAATCGAGTATCGAGTTGTTATTAAATATTTGTTTTTGAAAGGCAATACGTATATGGTTTGCTGGCTGTGTCCAATAAAAAATGATGTGGAAACGGCATAGTTAAATCATTTACTCTTAGCATGATGGACCTCCACAAAGTTTTGCCTGTGACAGTGTTGTATCTCTATATGGAAGTTAGCTGCAAAAGAAGTAACTACTCGCATGCTCGAAGAATAAGCAGTCATGGACAATAATCTATGACATTTAGAAAATTTAGGGCCCCATCTGTGGGCAAAATGGACAGAAATCTGACAGAATCTTATGATGGCACCATGATGTGGCAGCAGGCTGTTGCCAAACAAAGGCATGCACTCAGTCACCAGGAGTGGGAGGCAGCATCTATTCATGTGGATTGCTAGAAGTTATCTTCATTGCTTTCTTTTGTAATTTAAAAACATATGGAGAGAAATATTGGTAAATCTCCATAAATTGATACTGTAATCAATGTAAAATATATTTCATCACAATAAAAATTTAGAATATTTTCACCTATCTTATTACATAAGAATTTGACCAGCTTTTGGAGAAGATGGTTTATCTGAAGCTCATGTAAAAATAGGGCACATTTGAGTAGGTAATAAATTTGAATAAAGGAAGTTTAGGAGCAAGGAGAGTTTGGGGATTAAGTAAAGGGAAAGGTGATAGCAGGCATTCACTTTAATCCATGGTCCTTCAATAAGATACCACTTTAGGAATTAGAAGTGGGAAGGTGTGAGAAAAACACAATTGTGTCTTTACTTCAGGATGAAAATTAATAATTAAAAATTACTGCTGACAATATAGAGATTCACTTATCTTTGTTTAAATTTTAAAAAATCATTTTAGCTAAATGTATCAATTGGAATGAACTCAAAAATTAATCCATAAAACAAGCAGGAAAGGTAAAAACTCCACTTTTTAACAATAAATTCTTATTAAAGTCCTCCATTTTCCAGAATAAGCCAACTTCAGTAACCTGGTATAATAGTATTCTATAAATACTAATAATATCCTTTGAGGACATTAAATAGTAACAAATAATAACTAGATATTTTCATTGGGAGAATTCCAATAATGAAATTTTTTGATTCTAGTGAATCGGCCTCGAAGAAAAGAAGGGAAGCCAAGAAGACAGAGAACAACATTCACGATAGAGCAAACCACATATTTGGAAATGGAATTTCAAAGAAGTGAATATGTTTCAAGAGCATTAAGGCAAGATTTGGCACGCAGACTTTCTCTTTCTGAGACACAGGTGAAGATATGGTTTCAAAACAGACGAGCCAAGGACAAGCGCATAGAGAAAGCACTGCTGGATAACCAGTACAGGTAAAATAAATATTAATGTTTTGAAAATGGTAAGTATAATTACATGATGTGCTCCAAAAGTTTAATTTGCCTTCAACATGATGAATACACATTTCTGATTATCTATTTTTTGTGCTGAGATAACCCATATTTAGACTTGTCTGATATATTACTTCCCAGCTTTGTGAAAATTTGTTTAAATTTACCCCATAATGCATAATGAACAGTTGTCCGTATTAAAATTAAAAACTCATTTTCCAATATCCTTTAGAAATCTATATAATTTATTTTATTAATTCTACTAAGATAATTTATAGTGAGTCTAATTCAACCAGGCTGCACATCAACCACTATTACCCAAATGGGAAAATTAGGTAAGCATGGATCGATATTACTCCAATGTCAAAATAATTGTACTTGATGGTCCAAAACTAGTCTTTCTACAGCCTCTTTAAGCATAAAGAATCATTTTTGAGGTCTCCCTGCTATAAATAATAAGACTGAAGAATTATTTCATAAGTACCAGAGTGCAAAACTCTTGAGTTCAAGGAATTAGAATGGATCTCTGGAACATAAGCATGTGCAGGATTTTTTAATATGGGTGTCGGGTCCAAAAACCCCACACCCTTTCCCACCCATCGACAGGGGGGCGAGAGAGACAAGGCACTGAACACAGCCTGAGGGAAAGCGAAACAAACACACTCAGCAGATTCAAATGAAAACATTGCAGTTTGTCTGTATATCAATTTATTGCATTCTTCAAGTAACTATTTATATATTTTTACATTTCACACCTCGATTCTGGTGCCCCTTCACTTCAATTTTGACACTTCTTCGGATGCCATGGTATTCACGGCACCCACTGTGTGCACGCCCATCCTCGGGCATCTACGCTGTATTCAATGGACGGTGCCCAAGTCAGACTCAAAGCTATTCATAATCAAGATAATAAAATAATTTCCTCACGAGCTACGCTCGGCGGATTCAAATGGAAATATTTTAGTTTGTCTGTATATCAATTTATTGCATTCTTCAAATAACTATTTATATTTTTTAAATTTCAAACCTTGATCTTGGTACCCTTCACCTCAATTTCGGTGCTCCTTTGGATACTAGTGTGGGTGCCATGGTATCCACAATACCAATCATGCGCACGCCTACATTCTGGAAACAACAAAATGTCTTAAGGGTGTAATCAAAATGGGGTCTGTTAGCATAAAGTTTAAAGAAGTGTGTGATGAATAATTGTTATCTTGACCCACACTAGCAACTTTTTTAATCCCCTTGCTTGGATTAAGAAAATTCTGTCAGCAATAACCATGCAGGACATTCGTCACCTTCACAGGTAGCTATGAGGAATTGTTTAGCTATACAGTTGGCAAGTGAAGCTGAATGACTTAAAAAATTATCAACTTTAGTTTGGATACATTATATCCATGTTATCACATGCTTAAATATTTCTTTGATAGCTGTAACAACGTATTACTCTGAGAGCCAATTGCATGATTACTTTTCACTCAATTCTCATACATGCTGTTCTCATAGAAAAATGACAAAGCTTGCCACACTGAATGTGTTAAACAACTGATTCGAGCAAGTGAGGGCAACACATAGCTTGTAACATGACATGGGTTTTAGATGTGATTAGTATTCCAAATCCATTGAGTTTGATCATCATCTGAGTGTAACATTAGCTTTTGTTGCTGCCCAGCAGAGAATTCTACCAAATAGATAATTCATTTAGCTCAATGTTGTATAGCGATTAGTAAAAAAAAATTATTTATTTATCTTGAAAGATCATTAAAAACAAACTAATGAAACTTCCATTCTCTTTCAGAAATTTGGCTTTAGTCACCACCACGTCTGCTGTTTCCATTGGCTTTTCATCATCAAGACATCAGCCGCTTCCATGTCCAATATGCTATGTCACTCGTCAAGAAAATGATATTATTCCCTCTTCAATAGTGCCTAAACTTCACTTAAGTTTACAGCCTGATTCACCCTGCTGTGTTTTAGCATTTACTGAGAGAAATAAAACCAAAGAGAGTGTTTTATAGTAAATTTAAAAAACAACTTTTTTCTAGAAGGTGCCTAATCTCTCTTCAAATGGCAAGAACTAAAAATTAAACAAATTATTTTGTTATAACCATAACTTATATCAAACATATACATATAATTAATTCCAGAATTATATTAAATTAACAATCCTTTAATTATTAGTAACTATTGTGGTAAAATTTAAGGTTATAGTCAAAACTTGGACTGGAAAAGGCTATCAATGAAACCCACTATCTCATTCCAAAATTATCAGTTGATTCGTTGTTGCCCAGGATAATAATTTAAAAGAAAAATCAAAGCTTACTTTCTTTACAAATTCAAATACACTCTATTTCTTGGTTTTATTTACACTGAAATGAAATCTCAACAGGGCCTTCTAAAATTTATTAAGCTACTCGTATTTGTTTATTTATGAGCTTAATATCATCTGGTTCCAATCATTAAATTACTAAGAATATTCTCATTTAAACATGTGATAAAGTGCCATTTCCAAAAACTCAGTCCATATTTTTCAATACTGTACTCTCAAAATGTAATAGTTAACCAAAAAAAATCAAAACACAAGGAAATTATAACTGGTTTACCTAATTTATCCAAGATAATAATAAAAATAAATGATACACTAAATAAATCTACTTTCAGTACACTGATTTAAGAGAATAAGGGTAATATGTTATTCATTTGATAAGAAGTAATATATTATTGTTTTTTAGGAAACATAATACTTTTAGGATTATTAATATGAAGACCTATTATGTATTTTAGAATTCTCCATGCTGTTCAAATACTTATAAAGCAGGAAACAAAAATTAAGTGTACATCTCCATGACAGGCAAATAACTCATTGGCTCATATTGTCCTACTCATACACTCTACTATGGTAAGTTTTAAAAGTAAATGGAGTATTGCAGTCACATTATATGCATGATGGCCAAGTATTAAATGTGGAGAAAATACAAAGAAAAATTAGGTATACATTTATAACTTTCGATGCAATTGAAAATTCTGCAAGTAATTTCATTCAGTCAACCTAGATCAAGCACATGGATCATAAAGGTTTCAAGGAACACAAACCAAAACAGTCAATTGCAGAGGATAGACTTTGTAGCATTATCTTTTTAAAGGTAAGAGTATACTTAAATCAATGCAAAAGATTCTTGGGGACTCCTTTTAATTACAAGAAGGCAGTTTCTTGAATCACTCATATGATTAAAATGCCTTTTAGAGGATCACTATCATAGGCTACCAATCAGAAGATTGGTTTATAGTAGCTCTCTAGGACATCCTGGCACCTGCCAATCTGTTCATATATCTGTTGCTCCTAAATTTAATGTATTCCATACCCTATTTCTCCTAGTATTATCCCTGCTCTCTTCTTACAGTCATTTCCTACTAGGACACCACCTATGTCCAGACTAATATTAGTTGCAATAAGTAGTTTTTCTTTGGAAAGAATGCTTTTTTTGGCTTGGGCCATTCTGTTTATTTTGCTTCTTCATTCATCAGTGAACTTACTGCCAAAGTAGAAAAATTCTTCCACCTACCCATTCTTTCCTTACCTTTTCCACTAATCATAAATTTCAATTTATTCTTGTTTATGCTTCACCTCATATCTTCTTCCTTCTCCTCAAATATGACAATGTTATCCGTCAACAACAGCATACCAATTGATTCTCCCAGTATGGTATCTTAACACACTTTTTATCTTTTCTTTGAACTTGTTACTTCCCCTCTCAATGTAAAAATTGAAGACAAGCAGTGATAGATGGCATCCTTGTCTTACGCAGTCTTTCATTCTTGTTTGATGCCAATTTTCTCTTGAAATTCGTTCTGATTGCATTTAGAATATGTGTCATGATGTTCTAATCCAATTTGTTATAAGCTTTCTCCAGATCCACAACTGAAATTCACCCTTTCAGTAATCTCTTCTACAAGGTGAGGATAGATTCTCTTGTTCTTTCTTCTTCTACATTCAAACTGGTCCTCACTTTAATACTACTATTTTACTCACCATTTACTGGTATATTATTCTTATCAAAATGCCTGATCAAATTCCTGGTTAGACATCAGGCTGATTGCATGAAAGTTCATACCTATCTGACCTTTTCTCTTTTGGTGCTGAAATGATTATGTTCTCCTTCAAGTTCAATAATATTTATCCTCTGGTAAACCAACCAGGTTAAAGAGTACAAGCAATGTTTTCTTTCTAGTATTTTTTTAAGTTCCAATATTTCATCAATCAAATATTCTTCAATGCAGTATCAGACATCAGCCTGAGTATGGAAGTTCCACTTTCAACAATCTCATTTTTATCTTCCTGAATTCTACCATAAGTTTCTTTTCAGTCATAAAAGTTTCTCAAACTATCCATTCCTTCTATTTGTCATCTAAATAATAATAGTATCATTATAGAGTACATTGATGGCATTGGTCATTTAGCACCTCCTCAAATGGAAAAAAACCCAATTGGATGAACAACATACCCATGCCCCCTGGGTGGGACTCAAACCCAAAACCTTACAGTTTGCTCACCATCAGACTAAGCTGGCCTGCTACCTTTTCTTTGTCTTCAATACGGATATATCCTCTGGCATTTCAGTTACCATTAATGCTGCTGTGACCACTGAAAGGCCCCACATAGTCATGTCTATTGCTTCAACTTTACCCTGTACTAGGTTATATTGTACTTATTCACACAAGTATTTCATACACTCTTCCATAGACATCCTTACCTTGTTGCTAATGTAATTTCTTATTTTCTATAAGAGTTTATGTTCCTCAGCTCTTGAATTTTTGTTTACTTGTCCCATTTATCAGGTTAAATATTTTTTTTGGTCTCAACAATGAGAAATAAACATACAAGTCACAGAGAATATATATAAACAATACACACTCACTCTTGCTTTCTAAGTTTACAGAGGCACCATCACCTTTGTCAGAGGGATGAGGCAAACTACATATCATGAAAGAGAGGTACTGACAATACTATTCTAACATCTGACAAAGGTGGTATCCCCACAGAACATAGAGTTATTATGTGTAGAGTGAGCTTCCTGCCTGCACAGTAGAGAGAAAGCTGTTTTATCATTGAAACCATGTGACTTTTTCCGGTGGTATACGATTGGCTTAAAAATTAATTTAATACTACACAACGAACCATTATACACATATTGCTGTACACTGTAATAGCAAATTCAAAATTTAAGGAGCACAGGATTTCATATATAAACAAGGAAATCACAAATTTTTCCATTCAATAAGCACCACAGAACTTAAGAAAACATTGTGACAACAAAGTCTTACTCAAGTTCACGAAGAGAATATTATACAATGAAACAGACATGAAAAAAACCACAACAAATTAAAATTCAATTCAAATAAGTATATGATGGTCCTGCTATTGGATTAGGATTAAGTTACTCCCTGAAAAGATTACTCACTTGGTATTTTACTCCTACTAAACTCTTAATAAAGATGAATAAACAAAATGTGTGATCATGACAGAAACTTCATCGTGTCAGTAGTCATGTGACCAATAATTGCACAATGTGAAGAAACAAAAACTCACTCTAATTATTATTATAACTCTATGGTGTGCACTATGAAAATGTGCAGTTTGATACAAACTCCATAATTATTAACAAGATGTTAATTGATAATTGATGAAGTTGGCATTACATTTAATCTCAGGATTTAGTTAAATGTTATTAAATTAAAATAGAATACAATTTTTTTAAAAATATTCTAAGAATATCAATCCCAAGAGTCAACATGATCAATTTTCAAAGTGTACTAACAAGATTTATTTTTAATTATTTCATAATTTACATGTATAACAGAAACTCAACATTACTACATATTTATATAAAAATACATATAAAACCGACTATAAATGACTAGTGTTGAACTTACATATTGCATGTAGGAAACTTGGTTATCCAAAGACAGATTCAGTTGGACAGGCATTGTGCATTGTCATGTATTGATAAAAGATGAGATTGACTAGTTGGACCTAGACATATAAAATATGATTAATTCTTTTCATGCAACATATATATAGCTGAGTGAGGTTGCCAATGGATGTTAAACAAGAATGTATTGTTTGGGTACATTTCATTTAAGTACAGCATGTGATGATGAAAGGTGTTAGCTCAAATTTTACAATTGTTCTTCAAACATTCTTATGTTCAACTATTGGACAAACAAACAAGAGAAATTAATTTTTCTCTCAAGAGTCTTTGGATATTTTAGATATTAGAGATACTGGAGCTTCAGAGAGTCGGCACTGAAATTCTTCTGAAAAAGCCATTAGGAAGGCAGGAATGACATCACATATTGTAACATGTCTACCTAACTCCTCTGTCAATGAAGTGACTCCTTTTTCCTTTATCCCACAAGGAATTATATGCTCAAACCACGATAAATCCACATTACAGTTTAGAGCTATTCCATGGCTAACGATATAGCGTGCTGCCCTTACACCTACGGCACAGACCTTTTTCTCTTCTCCTTTTGGACCCACCCAAAGACCAGGTAATCCATTGATTGTCTTACAACCTTGAAGACCAATGGATTTACACGTCTTTATAACAACAGCTTGAAGTTTATCAACATAGCGACGAATACCAATGGGTCCTGCAATGTAAACCATAGTTGGAAACAGCATGTGATAACATGAATAGACAGGAATCTTTTCAATCAATAAAAAATTCACAGATAATAAAAACAGCCATCACCGAGTGAAATGTTTTTTCAGACTGAAAAGTTGCATTCAGTAAATGTTGTCATATCTAAATTTAATAATAATCATTGTAGTCAGGAATTTTAACAACATTTCATTTCTCTGATGTAGGAAAATCACTATAAAGTTTTTTACACCTACTATCACTAAGGTTTTCAGAGACTCACACACATGCCTTCATGTAATACTTTTATTGTGTGATTGTACCACTGATTCAAAACCGTTCTCTTCACTATGAAGTGAAGTCAACATGAGAAGGCAAAATACACACAAGTGAATGATTGTAAGAATGATTAAGTTTATTCTGGAAAATGTCTGATCTTAAAAGTTTAGTAGCTTGCAGAAACCAGTGACAAAACTTTTCCTACCTCTCTTGTCTCTTAACTATTACTACCTGCACATGACACCTCAGGGCACTCACAAAGAATGTGGTCCCATTCTCTTCTCCATGTCATTTCATTTGGGTGATGAAATAATGATACACGTAAGTTCAACAATGCTCAATTAGAAAATATAACTCAGTTGTATACTGCCAACAACTAGTTAACCTTGTCCCTCTAAAATGGAACTAGATAGGGGTATGTTTGATAACAGGCAGTTTCCCTAATTAGGGAGTAATACCAATCTATTCACCCTCTCAATTTTATTATTTTTTGCTACAAAGATCCAACATCACAAAAGATGCCATCTAAAATTTCACCTCATAACCAAAGGAGGTCATAGCTTGTTTAATACACAAAGATGTAATACTGTTCCACAAAATAAAAATTTTTTAATTACACAATGTGTTTCGGCTGTTAGGCCATCATCAGGTACACTGGTCATAGCCTTATCCATTTCTGAGAGTCATTGACCAAAGGCCAAGTGAATAAATTTCCCAAGTTGCACTCCGCTATATTTGCCTGAAGAACTTTTTTCACTCTAGCTATTACTGTCTGGAAATTTGACAGCTGACAAAAATAATGCTGTGTGTATACATTCAGTTTTTCTTGAAGCTCAGGAAATCAGCAGCCAATATTATCAGAATATTTTGTCATACTTTTGGTTATCAAGTTTTTAATGCATTGACAGTATTTAGTGATACACATTTTCCAAGGGCGGTCAAATGTCAATTCAAGATGACGAGCACTTGGAGCAACCACACACCAGCACGACCCCTGAAAATCTTAAAAAGCTTCAAAAAAATCTTTCACGTGAGCCATGACCTAACCATCTTTAAAACTGGAACATGGATGGAATCACTCGTAGATCCCACAAGGATTTTCTTACAGACATGCAGTGCATATGACTGGAACTGCAACAAAATTGCAACTCACTCTAGCATCACAACGTGCTCACTCGCATTGCCCTAAAACAATACAGTTTTTGGGAGATGAATGACAGTCATCCTCTACCCACCATATTTGCCAGATTTAGCACCTTTTGTACCACCAGCACTTGTCAGATTTATTTGGGACCAAGACTTTGACTTGCTCCTAAATATGAATTGAGTAAGAAGGGGTGATATTTTGGCACTGTATAAGAAATTACAAAGGAATTGCAGGCACATATGGAGTTCCTGATGACCTTCAACTAAAGAACTTCCAGGGAGCATTCAACATGAGGTGGATGAACTAGGATTGTTGTAAAAGGAAACAAGTTTATTTTTGGAAATAGTTTCCGGCGTGACTTTGTGGAACTGCTTCATGATTAAATGAGACACAACTTTGAAATTCC
>WURS02059147.1:0-10728 GCA_011762765.2 Rhinocypha anisoptera | reverse complement strand
CACTTGTTTTTGTAACTCTAGTAGGCTCACTTACTATAGCCCTAACCTGGAATGAATCTAAAATTGACATAATTTGTATAACTTTTCCACAGTGTTGTTGGAGGAAATTAATGTTTAGGTCTCCACATATCACAACAGGGTTCCTATTTTGTTATCAATTACTCCAGTAAAATTGTTAGGTTGTCAATAAAAACATTCAAGTTACCATCTGGAGACCTGTATAGACACACAATAAATACTTTCGATTGTAACAGCTTGATAATGGAGAATTCAAAATCTTTTTCAATTTGTTCAATTTCAGTTAAGTCTATGGGTTTGAAGTTAACACTATTTTTGACAAAAATACAAGTACCACCATTTTTATGAACACTTCAACATGAATAATTGCCAAGAGAGTAGCCATGAATATTTACAGACATTAAATCACAGCTTTTATACCAGTGTTTCACAAATCAGAGAATATTTACGTTTTTTAGATCGCATTTTAGAAGAATTTCAACATCACAAAGTATGTAGCTTAAGCTTCGAACATTTTGAAAATATAGTCACAAGTCTTTATTTTTTATGGAGCTGGTTTGCTGCCGTGTTACCATTCTGGTTTGGTTCCTTGAAATTTTACCTGACGTTTGAGCCGGAGAAACTTCTGCACCAATGCTCCCCATAGGTGAAGAGGGAGTAATTAGCTTTTTGGGTGGAAAGAATTTGCTAATCTTCAATCCCTCTGGCCACATTTCATACTTAAACAAATCCTCTCGCAGACTAAATGGAGCATTTATTTTAAAAGAACGATATTTCTTACCAGTAAACAAGATTTCACACACAAAATTAACATCAGGAAATTTCATGTTCAGATATTTCGTAATATCTCCAGGTGTTGTACCTGATTCTACACAACCCACATAGATGATCGACCGCCGAAGGACTCCAGAAAAGTTTTGCGTGTCACTTGAGCACGTGTTACTTTGTGTTTACGCTTTTTGTTTACCCTAGAGCTCACCTTTATGAAATCTTCACCTTCCGAGGTATCTTCCACATTTAATAGTTCGGGTAATTGAGCTGGTAACGATGGGGTGGGAGACTCATCTTATCTCGAAACAGGATTTGTGCTAATATTTACATTTACTGTTATCACCTCAGCATTCACAAATTTGGGTGCAATAGCTGCAGCCGGCAATGCAGGTTGCTGAGTTTTCCTTTCATTATCCCTCACTTGCTTTACGGATTCTGCAAATGAAAACTTTTTCTGATTGACGGTGCTGGATTTTCCCAAACTTTTCAAATTTCTGACCTATTGCTTTAAAATCTCGATGTTGGCAGCCATGTTGGATATGGTGAACTTAGCCTCCCGACAAGAAAAACACTTCCAAAAAATTCCTTGACTCTCTGTTAAGGCTTTAAGTTGTATATCATTAAGGCCTGAGCATTTATCATGGAATAAATGTGGACAGAGGTCACAATAGATAACTATTTTCCCCGCTTTTAAATGGTTTATCACAGGAGCTACATGGACGTAAACACCTAGCTGTCGCCATTTTCGTAAAACGTAATGTATTGGTGTTATAATTGATGTTTTTAGAACAGGTGGAAATATACCTGTAGAAAGGCAGCCATTAATAAGCCCTGTCAAAGTCACTGCTATCACATTGATTATTTTTTTCATGAGGTTATTAGAAAAACCAAGACCATCCCTAGTGTTTGATGATTTAAATGCTTTAACTATGCGAATGACCACTAGTGGTGTAAAAAGTTTCCATTGTGAAAGCTGGTAGTTAGTATTGCTTGTGTTATCTGTTATCCTAAAGGAGGTTGAGGTTGACAGTTTTAGGTTGTTTTTTGTCTTATTATATTAATTATTTTGGTAAAGTGATTATTAAATTCATTAGGTTCAATATTAACTTCCTTATGCCTTTTTTGATGGTTGTTCTTTCTTTATCACTTGCCAAGCAGCTTTACATCTGTTACTTGCCTGTTCAATGAATCTGTCATTGTTTCCTCTCCTTTCTTGTATTATTTCCATTCTATATAGCATTTTATATTGATAGTATACGATTTTAGAGGTTTCTGCCTTATTCTTTTTATATTGAGTATGCAATGACAAATGTTGGTTTTTCATAACTAATAAATGCTTAGGAAAATGATTCTTTGATTTATGAGATTTTAAGTTTCTCAGGAAAACAGTAATTATAAATAACTATAATTTCATTTACAAGCAATTTAAAATCTTTGTCAATGTCATTTAATTCAAATAAGTCTTCCCATTTAATTTTAGTCAAAAGCTCCGTAATGCTGTAATACCTTCTTCAGTTATTGGCCTATTCTTTATAGCTTTGTTAGGTTCTATATTAGCACATTCTTCAATTTCAGTTTTCATCCATAGAAGTTTGTGGTCTTAAATTATTGAATCCTCAATTCTCACTATATAATTATTTTCATTAATATTAGTTATGATATTTGTGTGGAATTACGAAGTGTTTCTCTTACTTCAACATTAGTTATGTTGTTGTCCAGACACGTATTTCCTCTGGTTGGTGAACTATTGGTACAAAATAAATTGTAGGATGTTAGCAAATTCTTAAACAGGTGTACCGTTTTGGTGTTTTTGGATACATCTAGATTTATATACCCACAAATAATTATTGATTTACTCATTTTATAGAGACAATCACTCACCATTTCAATTTTATCACGAAATATTTCCATGTCACCATCCAGTGATCTATAGACACAAAAAAAAGTTCCAGTTCTTGTATTTTGTTTCGCAAGCAGTGCACGTTTAAAGAGCCTAGTCATAGTGGTTTTGGTTTCTTGATCCCATTTTGAGCTCTTTTGCTTACTCTCTCATTTACTTCAGGTGCGTCAGATACACATCCAAGCACTTCATTTCTGTTTATGGCATCCTTCAACCAATTATGTAGTCTCTTTATTGGGAGTGGTTTAATGTTGCTGTTCACGGCCCTGGCAATTTGTAATGGAGAGAGCTTCAGCTGTTGTGTTGCCCAAGTTTTCTTTCAAACTTTTAAACCTAAATTTCGACACTCTCACTTCCTTTGGCCATGTTTCTTTCTGATAAAGTTTAGAGAGTAGAGAATAATCTGCACCTACTTTAAACAAATGATACGTTTCGGCACTTCGCACTATTTCACAAGTGAAGTCCTTGTCACCGAGTTTAGACTTCAAGTGATTCACTATCATTTCAAATGATGAATGCCGCTTGGTTTGGCTTAGAAAGAACCATGCATTTCTTTGAATGCCAAATGAATTTTCACTTTCACCATATTTGCAATTTCCGTACACAACAGGTCCCCTGGAGTTTCTCTTTTGGACGTAACTTTAGTGAAACCTTCGTTACTGTCTTCTAGGACAATATAATATAGAAACTATATGTCCCATAAATATTTTCATTAAGCACAAATAACTTATTATACATATTTTCTGACTTATAAGATGCACGGGTATATGAGCATAGTTTCAACCAAGTATTCCAGGAAAAATAAATAATGTTTTCATCACCATATTAAATGCAGAATGACTTATTCTAGATTGTTTTATTAAAAAACATCATATACACTGACATGGTCAAGATTCATTGGCACCAGTTGCATCAACTCTCTTCTTCCAACTGCTCTTCTTTTGTCAGGGGGATGCTGACTTATGTATGCGAGGCCTGCACTTCTCATCCCTCCAATTAGCTTAATCCCTCCATTTCAGGTAAACATATGCCTTAACAAGAAGAACATGAGAAACACTTCAATGACCACATCTTATACACTGGAAACAATAGTATGTACCTTGTAGGTTAATTTACTAATGTTAGGCTCCCAGTTCATATATGAGTCAAGGTGAAGTTTAGGAAATGTAACCTGAGTGACTTGAAGGGTCTTAATATTATTAATGTCTTCATAAGGGAAAAGCTTTGATAAACACAATTAAGCATAGCCTTTTCACAAGAAGTGTTCCCGTAACTGTTCTACTTATTAATGACATGGGAGAGGTATTCAGACGTGATGGGTTGTTGAAAGCATTAGTAGAGGGTAGGATGTTAATGAGCAAGGTAGGGATAGGTAAAGAATAGTTTTTTTAAAAATAGAAGGGATTTCTCACATAGTATACACAAGCTTTAGAATCATGATAAAAACTAAAGGTTTTTAATATAAATAGTCACGTTTAAACATCTTTTTGACATTTAAAACTGAGAAAAAGAGTAATTATATTTATATAAAATGTGGAGCAACCAAGGTGCTCTTTGTCCTCTGTGTTCTACATGAATCATCTTTCATTCAATGTAAGCAAAAAATATTCAGTGTTTTTGGTGTCATTCATGCACAACCAGCCAAATTTACATAATATACCAATGCTGACGTAAAAAAGTTCTTTCTCCTATCATTAATGATGAAAGAGTTTTAAAACAGGAACTGATATTTGTTATGGTTTATGTTTGGTGGTTATAAGATCTTCTTGTTATCATTACCTACACCCAAAGAAGGAGTTTGGTTAAACAAGACTTCATTGAAGTCTTGTTTATGTAGTGCAGTGCAGTAACAAGAAGCTCATGTGCTTCCCGTGTTTACCTGAAATGGAGGGATAAGTTGTTAGGAGGGATGAGAGGTGCAGACATTACATAAGTGAGTCAACATTCCCCTCACATAACCAAGAACTGTTGGAAGAAGATAGTTGATGCAACTGGTGCCAATGAATCTTGACAATGTCAGAAGATCTAATAGAGATGAAGAAAGGGTGCTAGGCAATTTGGGTCTTGATTAAGGAATGTGGAGAAAAGGGTCAAGCACAACATTAAAAGATTTTTGATTTAGAAATAGGTAATACATAATACTTTGCCAAGGAAGCAGAATGGCTGAAAGCTTAGAAGAATAAAAATATGGCCAGTCAGGCTGACTATTTTGGGTATCGCAGGATAGATTTAAATGGAATGAGGGGTAGCGAGGTATTTAATGGCAAAGGTTGAGGACACACACCACTGGATAATTGCAGTTGAAAGGGAGTTTTGGTAGGAGGAAAATGAGGAGTAAAAAGCTTTCAATATAAAGAATATTGACTACTGGATTAACCAGGTGGGTAGTATGCTTGCCGGCTATTTTTTTTTGGAGGTGGTGTGGAAAATGCAGTTACGTACTCCCAGGGAAGATAGCCCTGGGAAGTGTGGGACTCGGCCAGGGAACCCAGCCCATGCCCACAAAAACCACACCAACTGATTTTGCCTTTCAGGGAAGGCAGCAACCACTGCAGGCGGACGTCCTACCCTGGTTCGTTCAGCTATGGGTCTGATGCTGGTGCGCTTATTAAAGATGTTTAGGGAAATCAATCCCCCCACAATTACCTGACTGGCCAGTATCTTGATATCAGTCTTCCAGATCAACCCGGCTTTCAAGGCATCCCGTACAGATCTCCTGCTCCATATCCCCCGACAGCTCAAGGTGATCGCGAACACCTCTATCTCCTGCAGGCCCTTTCTCTCCTTGATATTCTGGATAAGCGATTCATTCCCCTGGTACTTCATCACCTTCCTGGTGTTTGCCTTCTCTAAGTCGACCTGCTCGCCTACCCCCTGAGCATCTATGGCATAGATCTTGTTGTCTTTTGTCACAATTAAATCCGTTATGCGAAATCCCTCATTGCTCCTATGCTTTTCCTCCCTTACCACATTGAAGTCTTGGTTCTGTAGACCTCCCTCCAGGTATGAGACTACTGCATTGTGCCTGTTCACCCTAGGACCATGGGTCCGATGGCAGTCCTGGAGAATGTGGTTTAGGGTTTCTGTCGTACCACAGCCAGCCCTACAACTTCAGTCGTAGAGGCGGCCACGAGATGTCCTGGATCAAAGAGGTATAGCATTAATCCTCAGTCGGATGGAGTTTATATAGTCCTTCCCAGACAGAAAGCGTGTTCCATCACCCACCCACGAATTCTACTGTGGAACCTCTCGAGCACGCATTAACGCAATCCCTTCTACTGACTTATGAAGGGCATCCGCCCATCTCCTACTAAGCACTTTGGTGCTATTGAAAATAGTGACTCCGCCTGTGAGGCTGAGACGGTTCCTGGCTAGTTCTTTTGTAATGAGGTTGGCTGAGTGCTGTCCTGTCACGTAGGTGTTCCTGGCAAGGCTCTCTAGCTTATTCCGTCTCAGCAGTGGAATGGTCCATTGCAAAGCCAGAATTCCCAAACCTCCATCATTAATGTCAACATGAAAAAAGGCCGACAGACAGTCATGGGACAATCGTATCATTTCCTCACAGCCTCCCAGGTGCTCTTATCGAGAGCTCTTAGTAATCCCAAAGAGACCACACCCGAGGTTGCCAGGTGAAGCAAAGATGGGATTATACAAAAGTGAAGTGCCCACATCCTTTGCTGGGGTTTTGTAGGTGAAGAGCTTGCTCTCCTCAACTTCTATGCCAGAATAGATTTCAGTTTCAGCATCAAACGGCCATCAGGCGAGAAGGGGACCCTCAGATAATGCCACTTGTCAGACCTCTTCAAGGCTGGTAGAGTATTTCCCTGGATCCTAAAGGCGCAGGATGGGTCAACAGCAACCTGCTTCTCTTTAGGGATATTCTTTATGGCCACCGTGAAGCATTTTGAGGTAGTCACCTCCATACCACAGGCCTTCAGGTGGCTGGAGGTTATTTATAACAGGAACTGCAATCCTGATTTGGTGGATGTAAGTAGAATGAGGTCATTGGCAAAAGCCAGAACATTGTGCAATGCCCCCGACATTCTTACCCCAATGTCGACAGGAACTTTTGTCATGAGGTCATCCATGACGAAGTTGAACAATGTAGGCGAGAGTGGGTCCCCCTGCCTCACTCCTCTAGTTGGATGGATCCATTCGGATACCCATCCTTCCAGTTGTGTCTGGCTAAGATTGTAAGCGTGCCAAAGGTTGTGGGTTGGAGTTCTGCCCAGGATATGGGTGCTGTGTTTATCCAGATGAGTTTTACTATGACTTGAAGAGGTGCGAAATGATCATAGCTGTCGAAGCACGCTGTAAACAAAAATACTACTACCTACTATAATGAATATAATATATTTGTTGTAGCTGAAGGATGAGCACCTGAAAGAGTGTTTTGAAGATGAGATACTGGAAGGAATTATGTGACCAGAAGGTGTACCCAAATAGTAGGAATTTAAAGTTCTAATTTTAGGGAAATTGGGGAAGAGATATCAGGAATGGGGCCACAATGTGTGAAAGTTACTTGGTAGTAGAGAGATTGAATGCATGATGAATAATAAAATAGAATGATGAGGCAGAGAGGAAATATGATTTTTAGAAGTAGTTTAGAAGATAAAAGCATATATGGTTGTGAATAAGAAAACAGAGAAAGCTCTAGGCAAGAGCAGTCAGTGATGCTAATGAAGACAATAGGCTGATGAGAATAGCCATGACAAGTGACAAGAGGCCAAATGTTTTCATAGTGATAAATTGATAAATGAAGTAGTGACATGAGACAGAGATCAAGATCAAGAAAAGATGCAAAACCCAGTATAGGAAATTAGTGAAAGGAGGAGACTAAAGAACAGTTTTTGAGGATGGGGTAAAAAATGAAAGATTGGTGGAAGCTGTACATAAGGGGTAAGTGAAAAGAGTAATTAGGAAAATGAATTAGAGTGGTAAAGCAGCAGGTGTAGACCAGATTCCAGTGGAGGAATGGAAATGCTTGGAAACTGAAAGAATTATTATTTTATGGGACATTACAAAAAGTTTAAGTATACAGAGATGATGCTGAATGAGTGGAGGAAGAGATATTTTCCCAAATCTATATCCAAAAGGACTGGAAACTACAAAGCAATAAAGTTAGTGGATCATAGGAAGAATATTTTGTAAAGGATTGTAGAAAGGAAGTTATGGAAGGGGACTAATATTAGAGTGGACAGTTTGGCTTCATGTCCCATAGAGTAATCACTGATAAAATCTTTGCTTTTCTGCACATCAGAGAGAAATGCAAGCAAACTGCATAACATATCCATTCATAGACTAGGGAAAACCATGAGGTGCTTGAGATAATAGCTAGTCACAGAAATGCATATAAGGCTAGTTACAGGTATGTATGAGAGAGGAGAGACCAAGATTTAAAGTAGGGAAGCTGTAAGAATGGGACACCCTGTTACCATAGATACCATACATCATGGATCAGATTTCAGCAGTTATCCATTGTACTTAGTAATGGATATGTTGGTAAAGGAATTGAATAGTTTAGACAGAACTGTACTCTGTGAAAGACCTAATGAGAATATTGAGAAGAATTAGGAGCAATCTAGGCAGGATTTTTAAGAGGGATTCATGACAATAAGTTGAGAAAAAAAGGAAGATATCCATATGATAATTATAAAACTTGATGAGTTGAAGTTGCCTGCAGTTGATAATTTATACAAATTGGAATCAACTCTCGAGAGTGAGAGATGGTGGAATGAGAGAAGCATTATACATCCCAATGTGATTGCATGAACTGCAAGAGTTAAGTGGTGAGCATATGAATAAAGGGAAGATTACACAGAGCAATAGTAAGATGTGCATAGCGTGTAAAACAGTGGGAAACCAACCGTTGATAAATGATATTTCTCCTTCAACGTTGTTCAAGTACGAATCTCGGTCTCCATTATCCTTCTGTTTCACTTGCTTGTTTCCTAGGTCTCCTTACGTGACATACTAGCAAGCATCCATTAATAAAACATTCCTCCCGCACCATATTTTCCGTTGACTACTTTAGGCGGCCGGGATAGACCGATGGGTATCAAGTCCGCAGCTAATAACCTAAAAGGTCGCGGGTTAGGTTTCGAGACATGAATTCCATTCGTCAAATGTGTTATTTTCTTCGGTTTGAGGTTGTGAAAAAGGGTGCATAGCCGTCGACTCACTCTTTTAAAAAACGACACTGTACGCGAACTCCACCTACGCTTCTCCTTCTTAATGGTGGCTTATTCTACTTCTTCTTCTACTTCCACGCATTACCCTGCAGAGCCGCTGCAAGGGTGTGTGGCAGAGGGTGGGTGAGCCACCACCAGACATTCACATGAACTCCCAAATGCAAATGTTAGGAGACATATATTACGCACACAGAAGGAAGCCACTCGCATGCAAAACATAATGGCAAAACATCGTCCACACCCTGCGGCACAATGCGAGACCACTTACGACAAACACTTACATGCAAAATAACTACCTATAAATGTCGCCATAAAATGCAAAGTGAAAACAGGAACTTTCCCCCCTTCGAAGGGACATCTGGCGGATCATCGCACAGCGTGTGTAATACAAAATATACATATGTCCTTCCCCTTTGTTATTTCTGTTACCAACATCTCCTGATACGAGGTGCATTCAAGTTATAAGACCTCCGATTTTTTTATAACTAATTATTCACCTTAAAAATAATGAAGCTTGTGTTACTTCTCGACGTAATATCCCTGCAGCCGTACACATTTTTCGTAACTTCGACGCCATGATTCTATGGCCGCGGTGAAGCCTTCTTTAGGAGTCTTGTTTTGACCACTGGAAAATCGCTGTGACACTGTCGGTATGCGAGGCCTAAATTGTTTTGGTTCGTTGTCACATGATGTTCTGCCTTCTTTAAACTGTCGCACCCGTGAACGCACTTCCGACACATCCATGACTCCATCACCACATGTCTCATTCAACTGGCGATGAATTTCACACCACGAATGATTACACGCTGGTCATGTAACGATAACGTCGCCATTTTAAGTATCGAAAACAGTTCTCATTCTCGCAGCTGCCGCTAGTGGTTCTGTCTGTCTTGCAGTGCTGCCATCCCTGTCACGCATCGACAAAGAGTGCCCGATCATTTGAAAACAAACCTTATGTTTCTATCTGTTTCCAGTCCGGAGAAAAAAATTGGAGGTCTTACAGCTTTGATGCAACTCGTATTTTGATCGCATTGTCATGAATGACTGATCCAGATCATTCATGCATGCATGGATTCGAAGCAAGTTTAACATTCTTACCGTATTCAGTTCTTCTCACGAGGGTACCCCACACCAAAAACAGGCGCGCGGGCGTGTTTCTCTTTCTCTGCCAGGTTGTAAATTTAAATAATTAAATAAAAACTTGCCTCTGTGGCGGCGGGGTATCGCCCTCGTCTTCCGACCCGTGGTCGAGGGTTCGAATCCTGACCAGGTAGATTTTTCTAGATCCACCCAGGGCACGGGCGTGAGTGTGTTTTGTCATTGTCATAAAAAATTGTATGATGTCCACCGTAAATGGCCTCTTGGTGCTGTTTGTGGGCGATTGTAAAATGAATAAATAATAAATAAATAAAAAAAACGTTATCCTCCTCGAATAATGTGTTTTCAACACAGTTTTTGATAAGGACGATAGAATAGCCTTTGGCCATAAACATCAGGTGAGGAGCTGCGTGGCTATTTCGTGTAATTTGCTGGTATTTATGGGAGGCAGATAAAAAAAGGAGCAGGAATATGTAAGAGGAGGGAAGGTGTGAAGGAGAGAAAAAAAACGTAATGCGGAGTATTGTGTCGCGGCGTGGAGAGGGCGTCGCTGCCGTAGTGGGATAAGGGAAGTCCAAAACAAACAATGGACGGTCGTGCGTAAAACTAACTTCCGGAGAGTGCTCGAAGTCCTTTCCTTCCCCCCCCCCCCCCCCCCCCCCCCCCCCCCCCCCCCCCCCCCCCCCCCCCCCCCCCCCCTCCCCTCTTCCCCCCCCCAGGCGCCCCCCCCCCTCCCCCCCCCCACCACCA
>WURS02059136.1:0-10728 GCA_011762765.2 Rhinocypha anisoptera | reverse complement strand
TCCACTAGTGTTCGAACCAATATTATTCACATTGTGAACCTTTTCGAAGTGATTATATATATATATATATATATGTAATATATATATATATATAAATATATATATATATATGTCTATGTATATGTTGAACGAACACAACAATGAAACGTAGACACAATTAAAGAAAAGAGAGAACACATAGTAATGTGAATGTGGCTATGTAAATGTCCCATATTTTATATATTTGTGTCTATGTTTCATTGTTCTGTGTTCGTTCAACAGATATTAGTTCTCATGAGTTTTCCGCAAGTATATATATATATATATATAACTATAAATATATAACTATATATATATATATGTGTGTGTGTAGTGTGTTTGTGTGTGTGCGCGCGCGCGAGTGGGTGTGGTGTGTGTATAGACTTAAACATTATTGCAATAATAAAATCTTGTTCGTGTTGACGCGCAATTAACATAAAAAATATATAAATGAATGTACATATAATATAAAAACGAAGAGAGCAATAAAAGAAGAACACAAGACTTGGTTTGTCGACGATACAAAGCAATTCTTTTTCTTGTTTGCTCTTTTTATTGTTTTCACAGTTTTAAATGTTTTGAGTACTTTCATATTATTATTTATATGTACATAAGTGATTTATACAATGTATTTGTGCATGATAATATTCAAATAAATAATAATATATTTAACCACAAAAGAATAAGTACGTTGGTAAAGATTCGTAAGAGAGAAAGCGTGAAAAACAGGACCCTATTGTCACGCATCTGAATGTATAAGTAATGACGAATAAATTACAAAAGAATAGAGATATAGTGGAAAAAAACAGGATATGGCAATTTTGTTCTCAATAAAAGACTACTGCATTAAATCGCCCATTGAGGAAGAAGGGCGGGAAAAACCTGCGAAAGCTACAGAGAGAGGCTGAAAATAGACTATTTACATATATAGTAGGATGCAGAGACTTTATGTAGGTAATTTACATATGAAAAATGCTTTTCACAACATTTATATATAATTTTGTTTTCCGCTGGTATTTGAGAATAGGAATAGTTAAATGAGAAAAAGAAAAGTTAGACTTTAAATTGTTGACTCAATTCCCGATTTTGTTACCGAAAATTTCAATCCAAAGATAATAATAATGTGGAAAATACTGAAAGAGTAGTACACTAACCCACTTTTGAATCGATATTAACATGGTACCCGGTACACTGGGTTATCTGCCCACCTTAAATAGCTGATTAAAACATCACGACTTATTATATTAACCATCTTAGTCTTAAGGTATCAGTAACAACCCTTTTCGTGTAAATTTATTAAGATTTACTTCCTATTATTGTTAAAAATCTATCAAAGTGTGACACATTACTCAGTTCTCTGTTAAATTTAAATTTTGCTCTAATATTTGTCTTCTTCTTGGAGAAATATCATAACTTAGAACTGCGTTGAAAATTAATCCTTTAGCTATAATTAATTTTCCTGAATGAAGATTTAATAATTCCATCTGAGCATATCACCTTATGCCATATTCTCTGAGAGAAATGGTATTAATGTTACACTTTTATAATTTGTGTTCGATATATCCCCGAAAAATCTTTTTGTTTTACAACTTTACTTAAGTAAAGCCTACTCTCGTTTAGTTACGATTTATAAACAAAAGCCCCTTTTAATGATTTGGATAAAGTCTGCAATCACTAATTTACGACTATATCTTGCTCGGTCACAATGGGCAGCTTCTTATCTCTTCCATTTCGTGTCTATTCGACTTTACGGAGATAGCCATTTAGGTAATTTTGGACCTTAAAAACGACAGTCATAACAAACGAATCTACATTGAACTAGTGTTCTATATTTGTGGCAGATTATCAATGAACGCTCAATAAATTGTGATTTTTGAAACTCTTTCCGGAACTGCATGAGGTTAATTTCTCCCTCAAGGTCTAACTTTCAATAAAATATGTTCACCTAATGATTTGTTTAGCTATCCTATTAAGCGGACTTCCCAATTTAATATTACTAGTGATGTCTTCGTATCCTAGCTAAAAGGTAGTTAAACGCATACTGATTGCAAGTACGTGGATTTTAGACTTTTGCTCATTTAATTTCCACAAATCGAATGTGAAACTAGAGATAATTCCCATTTATGCTTTGTCGCACTTCAGGAATAAATGATTTCCTTAGATTTGCCTGAAATTCACCACAATTTGCAAGAATTTCTGTGGGAAGAAACCAAGTCATTTAATTGATTACCAGATCCATGGGATACCAGGTTTTTGGGGCATGCGTATTTCCTTCGCGTCTCTCTCTCTCGACCTCATCTGCATAACTCGAGGTATATTTTCGGACTATTCCTCTTCGCCGCTGTCAAGTTTCATTAATGAAACTTTCCAAGAGAGGTCTTTAGAATCCCAAAATATTTTCCATGTTCTTCGGCAGTCTGCAATCCGTGTCGGAAAAACGAAAAATGCTTCCCCATTCTGCTTACGTAACATCCATTTATGGATCTCCAAAAAGCCAATTCCTAATTTTTCGACTGCAGTACTAATTACAAAGGTATTCAATATTGATATCTTGACAATAATAATAATTTAATTTTAATAGTTAGAAAATGATTTGCCTCCCCGGTGATATATTTTATCATTTACTTATTCGTAATTTGTATGAAAATAGGTAATTGGAAGGTACGTTTTTAATTACGTTTACAATGTGATCGTTAAGTCAACATGTCGTGATTACTCTGAGAAAGTAAATAAATTGGCAGGTGTCGTTTAACTTAGTCCAAAGAATACTAAAGGTGAACAGTGTGAAGTATTTCATTGTTAAAGGGTAAGTCGTTTGATGTCGGAGTTTAGAGACGGGTAGGAAACTAGTCGAGGATTGAGAGACAGTTAATGTGATTTTCAGTCTTCTTACCGGCAGAAAATCTACCCTTTTTAAATTGGTTTTAAGAAAATCAGAGTTATTAAGCTATTTTTAGTCTTTCGGTAATATAATGACGGTATTTCAGTCTTCTTACCGGCAGAAAATCTGCCCTTTTCAAATTGGTTTGAAAAAATCAGAGTTATTAAGCTATTTTTATAGTATTTATTTAGGGATTCGTCTAATTTCTAAAACAGAATTTTGGACTGTTTCGTTTAAAATTTTTTCACGTTCATACTCAACTGATCATAGCATTTAGTTAAGCTTTCAGAATTTCCTTACGATATTCAGAAACAAGATTCTGTTATTAAACAGTGATTTTAAGTCCCTGAATACTCACTTTTTCTCTGGTTGGAGAACTTAATTGGAGGTATGGAAGGCTCTTCCATTACATGGTATTGGTACCCAACTTCTCCTAACCGTTTGTCTACCAAACATTTTAACTTACGCATCTCTACCGGAGAAAATATTCAAGTTTTTTTCCATTGTTTCCATCCACTCAATTTGCACAGAAAATTTCTCTCTTCGGGCAGGACTAGAAAACTGTCCTTAAGTGGTGGTCTGGGAAAGTCCAAATAAACCAGATATATGGAAGTATTATTTTCCCTTCGAAGGTGCTTTGAAAAATGCTAGATATTTTTATCCAGCAGGCTATTGGGAGTAAAAAGATATTGGATTATGAAAAATCAGTCAGTCATTGCTTCTTATTTACATTCATTCGTCACTAATTCTGAAACTAGTTAAGAGAGTAAATTATCTTATAAATCTTATTTCTCTGTGAAATGTAGGATATGTTAACTCCTGTTACCCCACTTAGTCTCTATATGAAATTGATATTTTCATTCATTTCACCCTGAAAAACTGGGGCTCTTGAATTTTATTAATTTTATTTTTCCTATTCACATTGTCCGTCCCTCAAGTTTAGTTTAACAGTGAAGATTATTAAGAGTAATTTGTATTTTGGGTAAACTCTAGTGACACTTTAATTGATTCACATTCCTAAACTAGCTACCAAGTTAAGTGAGAATTAATGTCCATGAGTGCATGTGTTTTATCAATAAACATCGAGTTTTATATATTAAAATTCGGAGCAACAAAAATACTGGGATTTGGAAAAGAATAACGTCTTGATTCACACTTAGTCTTATTGAAGTGTGAATACCCTATAATGAGATATATTAAATGATTTTTTGCCTTGATCTCCAATCACCTCAACTGAGAATGTCTAAATATTTATATAATTCTAAATTTTCAATTTATTTGCTATGCTATGTAAAGCTTATGTCCCATTTTTGTTATCTCGTAATTTGTTTTGAAAACAATCAAAGCATTTTTCGAAAAGCTCAGAATATGGTTAATTCTTGAAGTGATATGGGGTGGATACCATCTCACAATATGCATTACTGTTATTGGATCATTTGAAAACATAGAGAATAAATTCACCTTTCTAAGTATTCACCTTAATAGAAGGTATATTTCGTATTGCAAGATACCCTGAGGACTGTAGTCAAACCGCAAATTCAAACCAGAAGAATATATTTCGCTAAAATCCGAAGGCTATGGCCGTAGAAATAACAGAATTCACAATTAACCGGTTTATTTGTTCCTATGATAAACAGAATATTTATCCATTTCCGCGAATTATTTTGGATTAAGGAACTCGGAACAGTCTGGAGACCTTCTTACTCCACCACTAGCTAACACAAATGGCCAGTGTAGGAGAAAAACATGGTTCCAGTAACTTCATTGCTAGAGCTATACCGCTTAGAAATGGTCCTACGATAAAATTCCTGCACTCCCCCTCTCTGTCCTCGGTTTTTCCTTCCCATTTCGTGCCTCTCCTTCCAGCGTCACTTCAGCATAGTTGCCAGCTCTTAACATTTCAACTCTCTCTCGGTACCCCACTGTGCGCCGGTGTACGGGAAACTGGCAACACTGATTGCCTCTCCTCCAGTGTCGGAGTGAGAGAGTAAAGAAGGGGGGGTAACCCGGGAGGGGTGGTAGGCAGTCGTAGCTCCGCCCACCGTTCACCGAGAAGGGCAACATCTCTTTGCGGCCGAACTCTAAGGGTGCGTCTAGTTTTTATGGAGAGTGCACGTGTTCAGAGAAAAAAAAACCTCGGGTCAGATTCTCGAAATGGAGGTAAAGAGGCGAATATCAGGAAAAGAAGTTCCATGGGTATCTATGAAAAAAGAGTGAAGAAATTGAAGGAGAAGAGAATAAAAAGGAAATGATGGCAGAGGAAAGAAACTCGTTCGCATACCCACAGAGTTCCGCTTGATACACAGCCATGGTCGGACTCATCGCTATACTTCGGAACTTGGTGGGGTTTGGTCGGGTGCCAATCTCACGAATGCGGAGGTGCACGGGGAGCCAAGAGGGAGTGAGCGAGCGGTTTTGGGGGCGAAACGCGGGATGAAACCGGAAAGAAGAGAGGCCCCCGCGAGAGGCAGGGGAAAGAGTGATGTGGATAGAGGCTAGAACAGTCAAACCGTTGATAAGTTACTTATTTTAGCCGAAATCTGATTTATAACAGTATTAGTCTTGGGTCCTCGTTAGCCGGTAACTCTTCCTAACAACACACGACTAGCCATTTCGATTGATGTATGTGTCGGCAATTAAAACAATAATTATCAGCAAATAGGTCCTGATGAATAAGCTCCCTGCCGAGGAGAACTACCAACATAATGATTCTCTAAGAAATATCACCATTACTATCTGAAATGTTGTAAGATTTCCCATGCATTCCACCCATGATTTATGATTTTCACTCAAATGGGGAAATAATTTTACATGTTTCTCAAGAATTGTTGAAATCAGTTACATCGTGGCCAACCTAATAATCAAAATCCTGAGTGTGGTTAAGCGATGCGCATATGTCTATTTCTTGTGTTACAATGATGATTAGTAAGTCACCGGTTAAATGTAGGTTTCTTATCCGAATTTCACTACCCCGTTCTACAAAAAATCCCTTTTTATCGTCACGTGCTTCAGGCCTCTCATTGGTGTAAGAGGAGACTCTATAAAGTCTAAATCTAAACCAGAAATGAAGGAATATTCTCTTCTATCTAAAATCCTTATTATTTTCAGCAACAATTTATTAGTTAAGAGCATCCTTTCCATCAACTTTTTCTGCCTTCTTCTAGTTTCCTCAAACGAATTCCTCTCCTGGATTTACTGTGATCACAAATGTTTGTTTGACCTTCAGACAACAATTCAGATTTTGTATGGTTCACAACACTCGCGCAACAAAACGCACTCATCTATACTTCTCAATGATACGTTATTAACCTTCCGTACAACAATATGCTCCAAACGGAGTTTTCTCTAACCTTTTCTTTATTTAATGTCATAAACTACCCCCCCCCAATCATTTCGTTTCCGTTCACACATTATCCTTTGCTAAATCTATAATCCTTATATTTGCTTCTCTGTGCCCATTAACCCGTACGACACCACCTTAAAGAATTAAGTCTTCCTATGCATTGAAATGTAATCCCTAGAATTTTTTAAATTCACCTTCACATAATTTTTAATCTTACCACTTATCTAAATTCATATTTTTATTTTTAAAATTTATTTTCCAATCGCCTACATACAGCACTAAGAGGTCAATTTACAGTGGACACTATAACATTTAAAAAAATAACAATGAGGATACACATGCATACCTGAAAAATCCACCCAGTCGGGATTCGAATTCGTGACCTCCGGGTTGATAGACGAACCAACCGATTACCGAGACACCGATTATTTTGGTATCATTATACTTCATCTCAGTTTTGTGACACACTTAAAAGTGTATGTTTACCTTTGAGTGGGCAGTTAACAGCGGCTTGGTCGCCGGAAAATAAATTCAGTGAGTAATAATTAAGTAATTGCGTCATTCACATTAATACTCCAAACAAATATTTCCTGAATCCGGAGTCTCCCGTGCCTCTTTCCTCCTTATACAAAAACTGCACTTGAAAATATGCAAGATACAGCTGTCTTACTCGTCTTCTCAATTTTAATAAGTCCAATCCTTTTGCCCGCTGCTTATCCATCGAGAGTCTCCATTTATTAGGTAGGTGGGCGGGGTAATATGAATGTAACTGATGGGTGCATTTTTACATGCAGATTTACTTGGAACTAGTTGAGGGCCAACCTTTGGAGTGAATCCTGTGGTGTATTGTGCATTAAGTTATGACAGGAGGTAAACCCCAATGATGAAAAAGGATCCTGATATCAGTTACAGAAGTTCATTTTTTGCTTTAGTTTGTAAATTAATTTTGAATTTAATAGTGAATCTCAAACGATTCACAAGATAATGTACCACGTTATTGATGTAAAGACGACTTTCATATCAACATGATGAAATTATTTATATCCCTCATTAATAATTACCTTACATAATGTAGGTTAATGGAAAATCCTTTGAAAATGTTAGTAATATTCTCCGAAAAGTAATTAACCCTATAATTTTTTTTTCCTTCCCTTACTTTCCGTATTGTAGGCATCTTCAGACTCCAAGAGTTTTTCTCCACAGTAAAATTGGCAGGATTATATTTACAAAATAGGAATAGTACAGGCCTAGTGTTACATTTTTTTGTTACTTGTGTAAATTCCAACAGGTTTGTCTTTAAATTCCAAAGGTAAATTCCAACAGGTCTTTATATTGAGTTAAACCAGTAAATATATCAAAGAGGTTACTCAACCTATTATTTTACAATTATTTTTTATGATCATTTCCTTTTAAATAGAAACCTTTAACTTGAATTACACCATGATGATTTCTTGGTTCTTTCATTCTTCCCAAATTTTCTTCTTGTGTCCATATGTTGTTTTTTCGCCCTTCTGTCCACTTGGTATTTCAATATTTCTGCACGATATCTATAGTAACATATTCTGAACTAACTTTGGAACTCTGGAACTTTTACACGTATTTTAATATATATTAATGGACGTGAAATCCTCAACACAGTAAAAGCGCAAGTTGGTCGATTTTGTAACAACTTATGTAACTTTTAAATTATTGTAGATGTAATGTTGAAGGAACTGTGTGGAATGCTACTTCATCTACTATATTGAGCGTTAGCCAAGGTGAAGATTGAAAATTAAATACATTTTTTAATTAGGTTTGAATATACAGTATATACAGTTATATTAATTTTCTGTTCTACTATGCATTAATAAATATGATTAGTGATCTAATACTCCTTATTCCCGTTATTTAAATATTATGTTCATTTTTTGGAATCAGACGTGTTTAATCCATGCACGCCAACTGTCAATAGTTATCTATTTGGCCACAGCGCACATGTTTTGAGGAAATCTTCTCCTATACCACAAAACCTTTCGTTGAGCTTTGTTTGTAATAAAATGTAAATTATCTCATTTACCGACTCCGAAACAAGTGAAAAGCCTGTCTCTCTTCCGACCAATCATGTTATATTCCATGAAAATATTTATGATCAATCACGCACAGTGGACCATTTGCGTCAATAAACGTTTTGTAAATATTGGAAATTGGAAACTAACAGAATAGCTGAATGTTTAACCGGAGAGGGTATAAATAGAGGTTACGAGCCACTATCGCGCAAAGAGTGGGTATTGTCCAGTGATTGCATGCATTTGAAGTGCTGAGTAATTTCAATTCGTTGTCACAGATTAATACCATAAATGGCAGAATGAATTTGCGAACCGGGCTTCAAAGCTTCACGGGGAGCCTTTAGCGGTGCTTTAGTTTAGCTCTTGCAGGCGGACTCAACACGGTGATTAAGTAGCGCGTTGATATTTCACTTATGTTGCCGCTGACGTTTTCTGAGGTATTCGCAAACGATAAAGCTTTGAATGAGGAACATGAGTTCATTGGGAGTCGGGAGGGGAATGTTCTCGCGGATTGATTGAAGGACCGCCTCTCGTCACGTGGATCGAGGAGAGAGAGGGAGGGAGGGAAACGATACAGATTTATCGGGAGACGGACGTCATTTTTGTTTTTCAGTCGGCAACCAAGTTTACTCGATGACTTTCGTCTGCATCCGCAATTGTGGTGGGGAAAATTCACGGAGGAAAAAAAAACGAAGTGATTTTTCATCGCCTCGCCCATCGTTTCGGGAATATTTTCAGAAATCGGGGGGGGGGGTCAATAGCGCTAGGGATTGGGGGGACGTTGATGGATGGTCGGATGTGGAGGGGATCTCGTAACGAGGGAGCAATCATTGCCGTTACACAAAACGGGAGGAAGGAGATGAGGGACGCAGCTGAACATCCACTGGATTTCCTGCCCTGGGACAAAAATGGGATGTTCAACCCTTGTATTTCCACTAGGCTTGACGTCCGTTCTAACGTATTTGAACTGCGCCGATTGGGATCGAATGAGCGAAGACACATCTGACCGTCGCCGAAGTCTTTTACCCCGACATGAGTTCACGAAGTTTCTTCTGAATGTTGACCAGGAGTCTTGACAACCGGACATGGCCATGTAGACGGTAAAGGCGCCCTTTCACGCATGATAGGACGAAATTGCATGTAGATTAAGTTGGAAGAATGAGGAGAGGTAACCTCTCCTTAGGGGTGGGGTTGTTCTTCCATCAAATATGAACAGAAATAAACTCTTTGAAATATTGATTGATTGAAGGGTTATCTACTAGTTAAGGTAGGTTTTTGATGATCCTCACGTTAGATTTTTCCGCTACCTCTTAAATTAATCCCTCTTCAAATCTGCATACTTCTCACCCCCTATCATTCTATCAAATAGAGTAATGGTTTTTTAATAACCATTTTATTTCATTAAAGATATTATATTATATTTCTTTTGGTAACCTATTATATTTCTTTTGTGGAAATATAATAGTTATTAAAAAACATCACTCTATCATGGAATTCTACCAAGTGACGGCCTCCACAGTGAACTTTATTCTATCAAATATCCCTATTCTTTTCTTACGCTTACTTCGCTTATCCAATATCCTAACCACCATTACAGCCTTCAGCAATCCACTGAGGCCCCTTCCATCCACCTTTACTGCCTTCGTTGCATTTCACGCCGTAATCCCCTCTCCTCCCCTACCATCTTAGCACCTCTCCATTCGTTTTCCTCTCCGTCCACCTAACCTTCTATATCCGTCGCCAAACCCATATCTCAAAAGCCTATAATCTATGCTCGTCATCCTTCCTCATGAACCATGTTTCGGATACATATATTGCTATGCTCATATGAGGGTTTTCACTAATCTTTTCCTCAAATCTTTATTTAAGGTCCCTCTCATTAACTCCTTTCTTTTCGCAAAGGCCTTTTATGCTAGTGCAATTCCTCGTCTCCTTGAAATATAGGCTGGGAAAATAGCCGCAAATTTTTTATGCTCATTTACTTTTCGCAGCGAAAATAACGATTCGAAAGCATACGGGACAAGCCACGGGATGAGACAAACGACTGTCTCACCGTACCCGAGGGAAAAATTTCACGGGGCGTCCCTTCCGGGGTTGGTGGGGAGACTTTGACTTCTTCTTGGTCGACCGAAGATGTGCAATACAGCGGAGCAGCACTTTGCACGAAGTTTTTCGCGTTGTCAAGTAGTGACGTCGAGCATTCGAAGTTCTTTCTCCGGTGCGAGGCGTGTGCGTGTGTGTTTTCTTACGTGCGTGTGGATGTTTCTGTTCACATGCATTGTTTTGCGAGCGCACGCTATGCGGAGGGATGATGGAGAGAGGAAAAAAAAGGATTGAGTTTTGGAACACGTCGTCGTGAGCGAGAGGTCTGAACTGAAGTGGAAGATGGAGAGAAAGGGGACATGGGTTTGAGTGCCTTGTGGTTTTTCCCGGCCGGGAAG
>WURS02059115.1:0-10728 GCA_011762765.2 Rhinocypha anisoptera | reverse complement strand
CTACAGTGTAGTGAAACTAGTTGAGTCATAAATTATATTTCGTGTGGAACGCAAAGTTTATTTCTGTTGTTATCAACATGGATTTCCACAAAGTCTCGGCCTTAACCATTTCTCGAGATGTTACGAGGCCAATCTAAGCTAAGGCTCATCAAAAACCTACCTTAACTGGTAGATTTCCTTCAATCAAATATTATTCACTTCACTTGGCTGCCATATGGGCCTATCTTAGCAACGAAAATTTTGGGAAGAATTTTCATCTAGTCGGATGGTGTGAGGCTTTTATGCATGAATAAACAGAAGGGTTAAAATACGGAGAACAATCAGAAAGCCATCAATCCTAGGTATAAAAAGATAATATAGACACAAAAAAGAAAACATTCTCCAAGAAATACAGATAACACAAGATGTAGTTTAGGCTGTACTAGGTGGAAACGGTTCACATAGAGGCAAATCACTTTGTATTTCCTCACAGACTTCTTCATTTCACACCCAAAGTTTTGACTTATAAAGTTATTTTGAAGACCTGAAGATGACTTTCTAAGCCGAGACCCTGGTTATGAAATAAATAAATTTATGTGGAAATACAAAGTGGTTTGAATCATTATGAGCCATTAATATACTTTTCTAATATACCACAAGCACTCATATGGTATTAATATTTACATGCTGAATGGGTCCTCAGGTATTGCCCAAAAATTGTTAGTTTACTTTAGTAAGGGAGAATCAGTAGTTGATCATAGATAAGTTCAAAATGCAACTAATAAAATTTTCTAATAAAGTTTGCAATACAGGGTTCAGAATATATTTTAAATGCTGACAATTACTTTAATATTTGTAGTAAAGATGATAAAAATGGATTTAAAAATATGTATGTAGAGGCTAGGACTCTTGAATGGGTGGGTCATGGAAGCAAGAAAAATACAATAAGTTGAATTAGTTGAGCGATACTTTTAAACCAACTAAATAGAAAAAAAAAACCGGGTGTGTTGCGGGACTGCATAACTTAAGTTATTTTACACAGCAAGGCAGTAATCAAAATTTTTTTCGAATATGGCAATTCTGCTATCTTTAAGTGATAATCTGTTTATAATACAATGCTATTAGCACAAATTGAGAAAAAATGAAACAATAAAATTGAAAACCGGATATAATCTCGGAAAATTAATAAATTACAAAAAACTGTGGCACCAAAATTTGTGAGCTGACGTATGGTAATGCCGAATTCGGATATCTAAAACCTTTCTAAAGCACAGGATTTGACGCAGATGGTCTGAAGTCCGGGAAGCACCTCAACCTTAACACAGCATTACGATTCTGATCACATGCCATCTGACATGGAGCCGTTTTTAAATGTAACGATTTCGTAATTTGAAATGCAACACTGTAATGCTCCGAAATAAACTTCGCAGGAATAACTTATTTTGTGATTTTTTCAAAATGACTTCAAAAATACTCTGAGGCGTAAAAAAATTTGTAGAAAATCAAGAATTCTCTGATTTTTATACGAAGTAATAATTTCAAGGAGCTTTCCCAGTTTTCAAGGAGGGTGACCACCCTATATCATTCTATCAGGAATGCCTTTAATAATTCTTAAATACGGATTCTTTCCCTCCATTACGGACTTCCAAGCCTGACTGGCCCCAGTTTCTCTCTTATTGTATGTTTACTCTCATCATTCTCTTTCCATGGTTTGTCAGTGCTTAGGCACCTTTATCGATCACCAATCCTAAGTTTGCAGTTTTGGTTTCACTACCAAGCCCCGTCATAATACGAATTCCACCTCATCTCTGCTTAATTCCTACCAGGAATTTTATTTAAAATCGCTCTTCTTTTCCCTAATCAACCTTACCACCTACGCTGCACCACTGTTTTCAAAATTCCATCACCAATTGATAATCCCTTCCATTCATCTTTTCAGCCTTCTTCGGATTTCACTTAACTACCTCTCTCGTTACCGACTATCCGTATGCACGCGCCCCGCGCGATTGGCCACAAGAGCCAATCAGGTTTAAAATACATTTCGGAGGGTAGATGTTCCTTATTTTACCGGGCCGTAGCGCCACTATCGCTTGTATTTGACGTAGTTCAAAAAACATCCGTTCCAATCGATGAGATTGCCAGGCTGTAATGGAATACCTCAATTGTCGTGAATCCGAGCGATTGAAAGCAATCTGGACGATTGCAATCCCTTCGATTAATTACAAATTGGAATTGGTGGGAAGGATTAAGAATCGAACGGATAGTCACCAGCAAATAAGAAACTATTATTTCCTTACTTTATACTATCTCTTTATCCGAACACTAGTTCGACAATGCCGCCAAAGCTAGCACTCTGGTCATCAGAGAAAGAGTCAATTTTAATTGACTTTTTTTGCTCGAGGAGGTACATGTGGATGCCGAAAGATCCCGATTACTACAGGCAGGATATGAAGCAGGCAGCCCTAGAAGAGCTGGGGACTATGTTAGGGCCACTTTTCACTCGTAAGTAATTATTTATTGTACGTCTTTCATTCATAATTCCTGCAACGAATTGGAGTCTGTGTTTATTAATAAATATTTACTTTAAGCGAAAATAATTTTAACGCGGTGGAATAACCTTCGCTCCACATTCATGGCGAATAATCGAAAACTGGCAAGGAGAAGTGGATCGTCTCCAGACAATTTTTTTCAACCATCGTGGCCTTTATATTCCAAATTGACTTTTTTATTAGAGATCACTAAATTTGCTGAAAACAAGGCGACGTTCGAGGAAGTGCAGGTATTTAGTAATTATAGACCTCTGTAAATATTTTTTCTCATTGATGACAATCCTCGTAAATGAAAGTAATTGTAAATTTATCATTATGTAAGTTTCTGAGTTTCTATTTTTTTACTCACTCCTTGTTTACAAAACAAGTGCGAATCTTCAGATATGTTTGGCAAGCATGGAGAAACATATGATGTTGCCATTTTGACGGAAGAGGGTGGAGATGAAGGCCAGAGCACCTCGTATGCTTGTGTGGAGACTCCGGAAAGACAATTTTCCAGTAAGAAGAGAAAGAAGTCAGTCGAGCAAGATACACTAAGTGAGGTCTTGAAAGTGTTGAAAGCAAAATGTGAAAGTCCATCTGAGGATGTCAATGATATTTTTGGAAAATATGTCGCCAAATCCCTCAAAGCATTGAAACCATTTGATGCCGAATTAGCTAAATTAGAAATCCAAAAAGTGTTTTTAATGTATCACAAAGATAACCCTAGAAAATAAATTTTTCAAAATATAACTATTTTCCTTCTGCCTACTCCTATTTTGAGAAGTTCTTCCACCCCAAGTTAAGTCGCAGCAAAGACTATGCAATTATAAAGTTAACAATTTTCTAAACATACTTTCCATAGTGAAAAATCTCTGAGCATGCTATACTTTTGTGTTATTTACAAAGTTTGTGGAACACTTTGTGGAGCTCTCATGATTTTGAAAGGGTGAAATAACTTTTATATGTTAAAAAGCTGGCAAATTTACAATTTACCAGCTGTTTTACCTTTTACAGAGATGGTCTGGATTTTACACACATGGTCTGGATTAAATGCAATATGGTATCTTATGAACAAGTGAAATAGCATGGTGGAGGCCTTTCAAGCTGTGAGATAAGGGAAACATCCTAACGACACAAAAATCAGCAGGCTGTGTGCTATTGTTCAAAAGAATTAAATTTTTAGATAAAAGAAGTGGTTAGGTTAACAAAATGTGTAACAGCTTTGAATTAAAAGATGTCTGCACTGCTTTCATTACTTTATACAATATTTTTCATGGAAATCTACTCAAGTATAAGAAAATGAACTTACTAATAATACAAGAAACCACCAGTAAAGCCAGATGATGACCAGCTGCCTACTGTCCACCACCAGCACCCACCAAACATGCTGACTGCACACCTGCTTTGTATGAAGAATAACTGAATCAGTACTGGCAATACAAAAATTATAAAGCAAAATACATTTTATTGATAGCAAGTACTTATAATTCTCTAATTAACTAACAAGACCACTGAAATTGTATCTCTTAATATAATTATGAAATTTTATCTTTCACTATAGAAACACTGGTTGCATTTGGCTCAGAATCATTTTCAGTACAGCTTATTCGGCTCAACCCAGTAACTTAAGCTAAATCTATAGCAGCTATTATATTCATTGGTGCATGCATGTGAAGTAAACAAAAACAGACTTGTTTGACATTTTATCACTATAAATATACATAACATTAAAAGATTTTTACAATTAAGATAAATTAATGCTTACTTAATACAATAATTTTATTTGTATATAAATGGAAAACGATTCTGACTTATTGACTTATAATAAGTTTAATGACTAATTTCAAGATATCGAGAAAATTCTCCAATGAAAAAATGTAATATATTGCTCACTATTATCTAAGATGAAATATTTATCATAGGTCAACAAGACACAAGTCTTCAGAAATTATACATGTCAAGATAATTATAGCTGTATATACCTAATCAAATTCATTGTTTTCTAGTCCTCACACAGTCACACATTTTTGGGGGGCAAAATAAATATCAAATTAACAGTCTTCTGTTGCTATTCCACAAATTAAATTCTTACACTTCTCACATTTGACCAAGGTTTTTATGCCATGCCACCTCTTCATGTAACATAGATGTTCAAATTTTTATTTACATGCATTATAATAGAACTACTTTTGTTTTAGAGTGCATCAATGGCTATGGTCATCTAATACCTCTTCAAGTCATAGAAAAATCCCTACGGGATGAACACAACATCCATGCTCTAGGCAGGACTCAAATCCAAGAACTTTGGGTAAACAGGCTAACCTGGCCGGCTACATGAATCATGAAAGAATTCCACTGAGTAAATTCTAAAGTGTTACATTCAATTGATTTTAACTTTGAAACATTACAATATAAAAATGTCATAGGGTTTCATACTAAATGAAGTTGGAAGGAGAGTTGAGTGATGTAAAGTGACATTGGAGAGTTTTGGATGAAGCAATCATGAAAACTTGAGCTGCATCCATAAAGGCATTCAATATTGTGATACCACCCTATTGATAAAATTAAATATACTACTTTTAAACAAAATTATCCTATTTCTATGCAGTCTCATTTCATCGGACAATTTATCCAATTTCACCAGCTCTACTCCCACAACCAAGGGGTATCATTCTGAAGTCCTCAACCCTAAGGTTAATTTGACCACTGAGTATTCAGCTCACCTAGTACTGAGCCAACAGCTAGTGAAAATTCACACATTGTGGTAATTGGGGAGGGACAGTTCCTTTCCCTAGTGTTGCACGAGGTTTCCTGGGAAGATCTGGTACCCAATATATCTCTCAGATTGGGCTCTAGCTGGAGGTGTCCAGAGGTGCTGAACCTCTAGCTTCCCATCCAGTAACTAGTGCTATTCTACCCACTGTTCTAGCCTCTTGGGAATCATTGTGGTCACAATAGTACTCTGATTTGATAATTATTGCAGGTTATGCAAGAAAGGCAACAGAAATCCACAGAATGGGTCTTGACATGGGCCGATATTCTGCCTACTTTTGTTGTCCCTTTCTATTACTTTCTTATCTTTATCAATTACTAATTACTTGGATATACTATGGTTTTATTTATGTATCTGTATATATATTAATTTTGATTCGTTTTGACAAAACATTTCATAGCATCAAAATTACTCTAGTTTTAATGAGATATGCATGTAGTAAATATGCAAATCACTTTTTAACCAATTTCAGCACTAGGTAAAATATTTTAATCAAAAGTCAGCACCTATTTGTACAGTATATTTTTAAGAGGATTCCTATATATTTACGGTTACAAATATTAAGTATCAATAATTAAATAAAAGGTATTATGCAAGGTCTTGTGCACATAATATTGATAACTTTTGAGGACTCCTTTAAAAACAGCATGACAGAATGCTGCTTGAATGGATAATATGGGCACTGGGTGCGAATAAAATCACCTATTTCTCTTGCAAACAATTGTTATTAAATTTCCTATATAAGTTGAATCTTTTTATGATAAGATGTGGCTACTCCTAACAGCCCAGAGCATCCTCCTTGCAGACTTAAGAAATAAAAAAGTTATCAAATTCTATAAACATGCCATTACTTATATGCCCAAACATTTTTCGGGTTGTATAACGTGCTCACAACAGTGAAAAGTAGTTCAGAAAGCCAGCTTAAAGTGATAAAATGCCAATTGATAATGTAAGATTATATCTGTTTACTGTAGTATTAAAACCGGTTTGAACCAATTTTATATTAACGGAATGGTAACCTTTGGCATATTTCAAGCAATATGATGGATACTTAATCAACTTCAATTAGGGGCTTGCTGAAACTTCATTATCAAATGGTGATCATCGATCTATATTAGTAGTTCTTCCAATGTGGGAATACATAAATACTACTGATGAGAAACAACAACAGATTTGATGTCATTATTACAGGAAATCGAGACCTCGAAACTTCAATTTTATTATCATGAATCCATCATGGTCCAGAGATTCATTAATCCTTTGCCTTAACATTCTGTCTACTTGGGGTGTTTCGAAGAGTAATAGTAGTACTTTTTTCTTCAATACTGTTTCCAAATGAAAAAATTATTTACAGAAATGAAATTTCCAAGATACACAAAATACAAGAAGAGACTATTTCATATTATCCTTCTTTAAGCCTGATAACGATAATTTGATAAATTTTAACACTAGGAAAGCGTTAAGTACGAACTGTATCAAAATACATTAAATGTAGAGCTATAAAAAAAGTTCAGCCGATTAATTTCCAATAATAAAAAGCAATAAATAATTCAAAGAATGACTAGCCTTTAACCAAGCGAACCACAATTTTTGAGGTGGAAAAACTCCTATTATTATAACACCGAAGTTAAAAACAAATGCCATCAAAAAGGTTATAAGAAGCTTCCATAGTCGACAACTGTCAAACGCTCTAACAAAAAACTTTACTTTTTCAGATTTCCTGGAACTACTTCGCTTTTTTTTATCCGTTCTATTGGGGAAAAACTAACTTCCAAACTTGGAAAACCTAACTAATCATTATCTTTCGAGCTTTGGCTTTCATTAATAATAGGACATTAGATTTTGCCTACCAGTGTATTACAATATCACTCACAATAATATATACATAGAATCTAATAAACAACATTCACTTACCAATTACCATAACAGGCAACTAGTTTCTCAGTTATTAAAGAGAAAACGAGAATTGTATAACTAATAACTGAAGAACTGACATTAAAAAAATATAAAAATTTTGAAAATTCCAACTTACCGCAGACTGACATATTCCTTTCAAAGGATAGCAACAAAAATATCATTACATCTCCCCTTCTTAAAAGTTATCCACCTCCGTCCACCGACAGAGGTCACAAAGCTCTGTTGTGCACTATGGCGACCGACAACTTTAGTCAAAAAGTAAATAAACATCTCAAAAAGTACCACCGTCGCCACAATTCAAATTAATTTTGTAACGATATAACTGAAACGAGTGTTAGGTAATTGAATGTTAAATAGGTATTATGAGGTTTTTAGGTTATTATTGTATCATTTACAGTGCAACAAGTATATACATGACCTAGGTATACAAGCATTCTGTTCATGAAAGCAATCACCAACTTACTTTTAGTAGTACATGGTAGCACATCAAATTGTGCAATGTTTTAACAGCTGTTTTTCCGGTTTCATTTTTTTCATTCAACTATCAGAAACGGATGAGGTGGCGAATAAGGCATTCAGGAGACCCGGCGATATAATTTAAATCGGATAATTTGTAATGTTATGTTGCCAATGATCTGCTTAAGAGTATGATGTGAAAACACATCACTCAAACAGACATGTAGAGAATATGTGTGGTTATAGGGTTTTTTGTTTTTATGGTCAGTAGGAAACTCTCCTGGGCACAATGGGTTTAGGACATATAATGACACTTGCCAATAGTATAATTGGAGTAAGTGTTTTAGCAATGCCATTTTGTTTCAAACAGGTAATGTGTTTTTCTCTACTGTGTTGTTGTTTTTTCTCTTTTTCAATTATTCCCAAATGTAGAGCCCTTTGTTGACTTTAATATACAAAATTCTTATTGCAGTGCGGCATAATTCTATCAATATTAGTGTTATTATTGAGCAGTATTATGACACGTCTCGCCTGTCATTTTTTGCTAAAAGCGGCTGCTGCAGCAAGGAGGAGAAACTATGAATTCTTAGGTATTTATTCAAGTGGTAGAGGGAATTAATTGTATTCTGACTAAATGAATCAATTCAAAACTCTTACTTTCAGCGTTCCATGCATTTGGCCCCAAAGGAAAGCTAATGGTTGAACTGTGTATCATTGGATTTCTATTTGGAACATGTATTGCATTCTTCGTTGTTATGGGTGATCTCGGACCTGCCTTTGTATCAGAAGTTCTCGGAATAAACAAATCGCCGTCCATACGTTCAAGTGTGCTGATAGGTAAATTTTCCATTGCCGTATGAGATACTTTTTTATAAACTTCGTATGGTTTTTGACATCCTTTGTCCAGTCACAATTGCAGTTTGTGTAACGTCTTCCGTTGATATAATTAAATCCACAATGTTTGTGTTCTATCAAGAGACTAGATGAATCACATAAAACTAAAAAGTCCTTTATATCATCATCTTATATTTCCAAGGAGAACTTGAAAATGATCACTGAAAAGTTCCCGGCATGTTATATGTTATATCGCTGTTACTGGTTTGGTTTGAAATCTTCATTAATGTTGTATGACTTATTCTATATTGTTTATCAGTAATCAATTTCTTTTGAGGATAATTTAAGGTGTGTATATTTCTCTTCCCAGGTTTGGCATTACTGGTTGTTTTACCATTGGGACTTCTGCGAAATGTTGATAGCCTAAGCACATTATGTACAGCTACCATTTTATTTTATTTCTTCCTTGTGCTCAAAGTGAGTACCTATTAAATACATAAATGTCATATCTTCTGTAGTTATCGCTGTTTTTGAAATTGTGTAATTATTACCTCATGAAAAAACTCCATTTGGGAGAGAGGAGCCCTGATTTTATGACCAGACATTATTTTCATGATAATTACCTTTTGATGTTTTTAGTGATATCATGTATATTCTTCGAGATCTATGATGCATCTGTCTTACTGAGAGTGGCCCTGCTTACATTATTAATTGCATTTCAAAATGGCTTATTAGGTATAGATCTAAGTAACTTGTACTGAAGAATTGGTATATTGGGGTTTTTAGTTTGAAATAAGAAAAAGTGAATCTAAACATTCATTGCATTAACCGTTAAGTAAATCTCAATGGCCCAGGTGCTGCCAATACTATGGTAAAAGAATAAAAACAAAGAAGCAAAGGATACATTTGGCTAGTTATGACTTAATGGCCTTCTAGTATTTGTGCATGCTATTTTTTTCAACTCTCCAACATTTAAGTCATTATGTTGTCTACACCTCATATCTCCCACACTTTCTTCCTCAGTTTGCTTCCCACAGTTGAGTAGGATGATTATGCTATCATAATATCCACATGGTTAGGTAAATGTTTTTATGTTCATTGTGATATACCTGTGATAGAACTTCATAGTTGCACATGAGTAAGTCCAATTGACATTATATCATCATCATAAGTTATCAATCAGAAGAAGGTTTGTAGTGACTCTCAGAGCTACCCTCTCACCTGCCAAACTCCTACATTCTTCTGTAACTTTTTTACATGCCATCCTTAGTCTACCTCTAAGGTTCCTCCCTCATGGTAGAGTCATTTGCAAAAAATATTTACAAAGCTATCACCCCTCAACATGTATCATTTTAATTTTCCCCTCATATTTTGTACACTAGTCGATAAGCTTCTCTTTTCACTGACTAGTTGAAGTAATGTGGAACTTGGATAATTTGTACCTCTATGAACCTTTAAAAATATTTGAACTAAATATAAAAGGTTAGAAATATTACTCTTCTTGATTTAACAAAAAACTTTATTCTTTAGACATTATCTATTATCTCTGCCACTCCACTTAAATAGCCTTGAGCAAGTTTTCATCATAACACTCAAAACATGTCCCTGGCACTATCAATGTGATTATTTAGCTCCATCCTCACCACCCCCTCCTCCCTCCCACTTCTCCCTCCCCACCCCCTTCTTCCCTCTGAATCGTGCCTCTTCCTTCTGTCCCATTTCATCACCGCTACCCCCCTTCTGACCACCCTGTTATCAGATGAATTATTAGGTGAAATTTATATCTTTGTGGTTATGTGAACACAAAACCCAATGAATCTTTTATAATCACCCTGTATGCTGCCAGGGAGGATAATTCTCATTGAGGATCTTTAGTTCTGAATGTGGTATTCGGAATGAGGGTTATCGGCATTGGGTTGGTGAATGATAGAATGATATTTGTTGAAGTAAAAGCACATCCAGCAAACTTAGCTCTTATCAAGGTGTATATTCCAATGAAAAAAGATCTTGTGCTTTCCTGGTGTATTTTGTAAATAAATTCCTTGGAAGAACTGATAGGAATTTATGTATATTCCAATGGTTGCAGCCGACCGGGTTAGCCTGGTGGGTAGCATGCTCACCGGCTAACCCAAAGGTCAAAGAATCCAACCCAGGACATGGATGTTGTGTTTGTCAAGATGGGTTTTTCTGAGTTGAAGAGGTGCGAAATGACCAAAGCTGTCGAAGCACCCTATAAAC